>PVJN01057120.1:0-12559 GCA_004026805.1 Lasiurus borealis
AGGAGGAGGAGGAGGAGGAGGAGGAGGAGGAGGCAGCAGCAGCAAGAGATCAAAAATGACAACAAATACATACTTGTCAACAACTGAATCTTAAAAACAGAATAAACTGGTGAATAAAATAGAAACAGAACAGACTGACTATTCTCAGAGGGAAGGGCAGGGAGGCAGGAAGAGATTAAACAAAGATCTTAAATGCATGTATGCATTGCCTATGGGCACAGAGAATAGGGTGGTGAAGGCCTGGGGCAGGGCAGGAACCAGGTGGAGGGGAATACTGGAGGGAAAAAGAGGGACATCTGTAAATAATCTCAACAAAAAGGTTAAAAACATAAAAAAGAAAATAACATAAATGTCAACAGTAGGGGCTAAGTAAAACAAGCTATGAACATCCATGCATTGAGATGTGATGAAGCCATTAGCATGATGCTAAAATATTTGGAGATATAAAGGTAACTACAATATAATTCTAAGTTTAAAAGTGTATTCTTTTTTAAATATAGTACAATGCAAATTTAGTTGAAAATAAATGTTTGTTTTCACTCAAAAAAATCTGGAAGACATAAACCAAATGCTATTAGTAGCTGCTCCTAAGTATTTGAATCATATATAATCATATATAATTTTTATACGTTGTCTTTATATTTTTATTCTAAATGTATATTGCATTTCAATGAAAAATGCCTTATATTTTATCCACATGCTAAAAAAAGACTTTATAGGCAGTTGAAGATGGGGAGGGGGGAAGGTAAGCTGTTCATTGAATGACAGAGAGTAATTTGGATAATATGTCTTAGAAATATAGTCCAATCTTGCCACTTCAAAATTATGATAAATAATAACCACTCTTACACTGAAGCAGTGTCAAATGCTACAGTGGGAATCCAAAGTAATATTAATAGTCCCAAAGTCTTATGTCAAGCAAATGCAAAAGTTCCTAGGTAGAAAGATGCTGGTAGAATAAATAATCAATTTTATAAGACTGCACTTCTGGTAAATAGCTCTCTTTGTAGGTTTACATAAACAGGATAAGTTTTAACTGCATTAATCATTAATTAATCACTTTATCAACTTTTGATGTATGCTGATAAGTATTATCACAATTATGTTCTTAGATTCATATAGCCACCACATGAAGATTGGTAAAAGAAAACACATTTGGAAAATTTTGAGCCACAGAAATAACCATATTGAAAAATGTTTTGTATTAAAGTATTTATAAAATAATTATAACTGCAAGTCTATGAACACCTGTATCCTTCATATGTAACTTCCTTCCTTTTATCTCTCCCTACCCCAAAGTGACATGTTCCCCAACACATACACACACATATATACACACTTATGCACACACACACACACACACACACACACATCTTATTGATATCAAAACAATTAGTTAATCTTTTGGGGTTATTTTTGTTGTTGTTGTTTTGCAGTTTTATCTAATATATTTTTTGTTTCTGGTTATTCATTTACAATAGAACTTAAACTTTCTATTTATTTTTGCTACCTAGGGAAAGTCTAAAGGAAATTGAGTTTCTTTGATTCATAAAGCCACTAAATTTTTTAACTTCTCTTTTTCATTCAAATCACATTGACAGCAAATTGATGAAAGAGAAAGGAGTCAGGGTAAAGTTCCATAGAAATAGTCACCTCTCCTCATTTATTATCAAGAAAAGTGCGACCAAATCTGGACTTTCATCCCGCCCAGGGAGACAAGTTTCCCTCTGCCTCGTGGTTTATGAAAGGCTTCTCACTGTCATGCTGGAGAAGAACTGAGGTCATGCATTCCACTCTGGTTTGAGGAAATCAGGAAGTGTGTCCTCCAAGCAGAGTATTCCAACCTGTGAGCTTGTCAAGGCTGAGAACTCTATGGGATAGTTCAAAGGGTCACAGTCTGTTTGTGCTCTATTTCTTGTTCAGTGCCACTTAATTCATAATCCCTGCAGACAATTCCTAAGAAAACAGACTTCATTGTGTGTAAAAAATTAAGTCAACAGAATTTTAGTTCAGCTTCCCCAGGAAGTAGATAGATCCTGAGGTCAGGATTTAAGCGAATATTTATTTGGAAGGTTCAAGGAACTCCAATAGCAAGGACAGTTATGGGTACGGGAAGACAGCCATAAAGAATAAGCTGTTAAGCAAGTATGGTAGCCCATTAGTGCCATACAAACCAGTCCAACACCTACTGAGTTTAGAAATGGACATATATAGTTTCTCTTATTTCCATTAGTCATCCAGATGGTTCTTTTTTCTGGGCCAGCTCAACTGATGTCTACATTCAGCTGGCAGCTCTTTCAGGACTCAACTGTCTTCAATGGTCAGACACAAATGTCTAATGGTTGTTCTAGGAGACTTTAAAGGTTGTTCTAGGAACAGCTCATCTCAAAGACACCTCTCATCCTCCAACAGACTACCTGAGGTTATAAAATGTCGCAATAAAAGAAGCTGCAATAAGCAAGCACTTTTCAATGTTCTGATTGGTTCATGGCCAAAACAAGGTTGGGATCTGCAATATTATGTTATTCAATCATCACCACCAGCCACACTAGGCAACTGGAATCTAATCCAAAAGGGAATCTGAATTAATCTATACTTCAAAATTAGTTCACCCCACAATAGAGAATTTATATACAAGTCTACATGAGTCACTAGAAACCCACTCCATGGTTGCTAACACCCCCGCAACTCCGGAGCAGGTAGAGTGGTTCAGAACAGACCTCAAGCACACAGATCTACATGCTGGCAGCTGGGACTCTTCTGTTACCCACAAATAACAGGTCCTCAGGATAATAATGAGGCCTTGTCTGTGAATAATACCAACAATACATATTTAGTGCTCTTCAAAGTGATTCAAACCACCCACACCAGATAGTGTAAAGAAAAAGGGGAGGAAAAAAAAGCCCCATGCTAACCTTATAAGCTCGGGAAAGGCCTGTATCAGAGTTTTGCAAACTTAAAGACCTAAAGTAACCACAAAGAATGGTCTGAAATTAAAACTTCACAATTATGGTGGGTAGTCATGTCCTAGGCTGGTATTTTCCCTGACAAGGTCAATTTTTACCTTCACTGGGCATTATTGCCTTTTTGAGTCTAGGATAACATATTCTTGAAATATCTGGGTAACTTCTAACTTCTCTTTTTCCAGACCCCTTGGCACACAATTTAATGTGCCTGGACACCAGGACAGATAGCAAAAATTCCTTCACTGTTTTCATATTAATTGTTGACTGTTGGCTATCCTGCACCCCCTAATTATGTGTCTATCATTTTACTTTTTATCCAATCCCAGAGGTTTCCACCCCCCTTTCTCCCATCTCTTTAATATATCACCAGTGGATTTCATGTAACCCACCTACATCCCCTCCTTTGATTGCAATATATAAAAATAGATGAAAAAAAATGCCATTCTCTGGAGCATTAGAGCATTATTCCAATCCGTTAAGATACTGCTTCCCCGCAATTATCTACAATTTGGCTCAAACACACTCACAAAAATTCTTTACTAGGTTTAAATGTTTTTATGTTAACAATAGCTTCACTTTGGTTTCTAATTCCAACTCTATTCTTTTTATAAATTCATGAGATAGTAAAATGTCTGAAAACATGGAATTCAAGGTAAGGCAATGACATAGTCACTCTTTGGACCCCATTAAGCAGCCATCTAGTAAAGAGAAATGTCTAACTGAGAATTTGAACTAAATATAAACTTGTTCAATAAATATTACTTAGTGTTCACAGACATTCTTCTTCACAAAAGAATATGATTTCACCTAGTTGTAGACAGCGTAATACTGTATCTTTGCACAACATCAGTTGAATAAGGGTCAGGTCACTGGCAAATATTTCCTGAAATATCAGAGTTATCATAGAGTAGTGGTGATTACATTATTTCAATCATTTTGAACAGGTATTCCCAATGACTTAAACATGACATTTTTGTTCGCAAAATACTTCTGTTGAATATAGTGAGAGGTGGTACAGTATAGTGGTCAAGACCCTGAACTCAGAAGTCACATGCTTGAGTTGGAATCCTGGTTTGGCCACATACCAGCTATGTAGCTTGGAAAATTCACTAAAGCTGTCAGTGCTTTCGTTCTTTACCCTGTAAAATGTGGCTGGTAAAGTTTCCTGTCACAAAGAATTATAGTGAGAGAAAAATATGGCGGCATAGGTAAACACCTAAACTGCTGCCTCACACAACAATATCAAAACTACTGCTAAAAGACAGAATGGACATCATCCAGAACCAAAGGAAAGCTGGCTGAGTGGAAATTCTACAACTAGAAGGAAAGAGAGGGGCTCACAGAGAATCGGAAGAGCTACAAAAGCTGAGGTATGGAGACAAACACTTGGAGAGGACAGGGGGTGGAGTGCCTGGCTGGCTTCCTCTAGCGGGAAGAGGATGGAAACTCCCGACTGCACTGAACCCCAATTCTGGGCAAGACTCATATGGGGGAGTCTGGACTGTTGTGAAAAGGGAGGAATGCACGGAAACTTAGGGGAGCCACGAAAAGCAGAAGTCGGGAGGCGCGCATGCGCGCGCACACGCAAGTACTCTCAGAGAGGACTGACTGCTGATCGTGCCGTGGGCTTTCTCTAGCGGAAGAAAAACAGAACCCCCCAACTGCTCTGAAATCCAGTTCTGATAGCACTGAACCCCAGTTTCAGGCAAGACCCTGGGGATTCAGACTCATATGGATCCCCAGAGCACAGGGAGACTCAGGGGAGCCGAAAGGCAGAGGTTTGGAGGTATGCAAACACTAATGGATGCAGAGAAAGCTGCAGCAATTACTGAGGGACACTGGACCCAGGGGCCGCATGGGGCAGGGTTTATGGGAAGCCAAGGCTGTCTGCTCAGCCCTGAGACTCTGCTCCATCCAAGCTAAACCAGAGGCTTTTGCAGTTTTGCAAGTTTTGTCTCATCAGGCTGTCTCTAGCATAGAAGTTCTCACAGTATAGACACAGCTGATCCTCACAACCAATTGGCTTGGAGGTCAATTCCCCCCAGTGATACCAACAACAATCAAGACTTAACAACAACATGGCTGTACACACAGTCCACAAAGGAGTGAACAAAGAGTGTCCACCTCAGGTAACTGGGACATATAGGACACCCAGCACACAAAGCTACTCTACCAAATCAGGGAAGCAGCTAAAAGGCAGAGACAAAGGAACAGATCACAAACAAAAGAAATGGAGGAAAATAAACTACTAGATATAGAGTTCAAAACCATGGTTATAAGGTTTTTCAAAAATTTCCTAGAAAAGATGGATAAATTTAGCAAGACTTAAGAGGAGATGAAAAAGGACCAACTAGAAATTAAATATACATTGACTGAAATAAAAAATATTATACAGAGACCTAACAGCAGACTAGAGGAATGCAAGAATCAAGTCAAAGATTTGAAACACAAAGAAGCAGAAAATACCCAATTGGAAAAGAAAAAAGAAAAAAGAATCCAAAAATTGGAAGATAGTGTAAGTAGCCTCTGGGACAACTTCAAGCATACCATCATCAGAATTATGGGGGTGCCAGAAGAAGAGAAAGAGCAAGATACTGAAAACCTATTTGAAAAAAATAATGACTGAAAACTTCCCCCACCTGGTGAAAGAAATAGACTTAGAAGTCTAACAAGTACATAGAACCCCATATAAAAGGAATCCAAAGAGGACCACACCAAGACACATCATAATTAAAATGCCAAGAGCAAAAGACAAAGAGAAGATATTAAAAGCAGCAAGAGAAAAACAGTTAATTACCTACAGGGGAACACCCATTTGACTGTCAGCTGATTTCTCAACAGAAACAATGCAGGTTAGATGGGAGTGGCAGGAAATATTCCCAGTGATGAATAGCAAGAACCTACAACCAAGATTACTCTACCCAGCAAAGCTATCATTCAGAATTGAAGGTCAGAGAAAGAGCTTTAAAGATAAGAAAAAACTAAAGGAGTTCATCAGTATTATATGAAATGATGAAAGGTACTAAGAGGAGGAAGAAGAAAAAGGTAAAGATAAAAATTATGAACAATAAATACGTATCTATCAACAAGTGAATCTAAAAATCAAGTGAATTAAAAATCTGATGAACAGAATAAACTGGTGAATATAATAGAATCAGGAGCACAGAAAGGGAGTGGACTGACAATTCTCAGAGAAAAGGGGCGAGGGCGGTGCAGGAAGAAATTGGACAAAAATCATACACCTATGGATGAGGACAATGGAGGGGAGGTAAGGGCAGAGGGAGGGGTGAGTTCTGGGTGGAAGGGAGCTATGGGGGCGGGGAAAAGGAGGAACAATTATAAAAATCTAAACAATAAATTTTTATTACATTTAAAAAAAGAATTATAGTAAGGAGCAATACATAGAATACTCTTAGAACAACACTGGGCAATATGAATGTTAGCTATTTTAGTAGTGAATTACCATTTCCACATAGTGCTTCATTATCATGAATTAAAAAGAATTATTTGAAAGTTAACACATATGATTTAATTGCATCCAGATGTTAGTGAATACCTTGAAGAAGTTAGACTCTGTAAAATTAGAAGCAAGCAGTTCTGACTTCAGTATATTCAAGCTTTTTTCTCAGTGACTTACTGATAAATAACTTTTCCATTGTACAAAGACAACCAATTATAATACCCATCTGGACATACACACATAACCAAAAATATTCAAACATACACATTAAAAAGAATGTTTCATGGAGCAGCACTCATTATGATATTCTCTACTCTCTTTTATCTATTTGTTTATTAAAATGTTGGTAGTAATCTATTGATTTCACCATCATTAACGGTTCATGAACTAATCTTTGAACATATACTATATTACCAATCTTTTCAATGAGATAATTACAGTAAGTCTTCACTTAACATTGTTTATAAGTTCTGCAACTTGAAGTGAAATGATATATAATGAAACCAATGTTACTATAGGTTAATCGATATAAACAAGGGTTAAGTTCCTATGGCATCTCATTAATGTTATAACAAAATAACTTTGAACAAAATGGAGTTATTAGAGAACATGCTGTATATGGGGAAAATATGTGTTTTTTCCATTTCTGGCCACCCTTCAGTGCATTTCTGCCCTGTAGTGTCAGTGTTAAGCTCTCCCTTAGTACAAAAGGAAACAGATACCTTCTCGAAGATTCCCAACTAGATCAGACTACCCTGATCTCTGGTCCTGGCATCAGCTACACATCCTTCTCAGCAATTTTCTGGACATGGAGGATGTGTGGAATGAAAACTTCTGCCTGGGAAAAGAAAGACCTCTCTATGACCTAAAATTCTTCGGCCTATTGTGGATGTGGGAGGCATGCATGAGGTTTAGCAAGAAGGGGTCATCAAACCTCCGGAGAGCTGTTTCTATCCTCAGGATAGAAACTATGACCCCTGCCCTTTCATCCAATTTGTAGCTAAAGCAGCATGCAGCACAGCATCTAATTTAATTTTTGATAATTAAACATAGAATGAGGTTATAGGAATGGAAATTTTGTAGGGACAAGGCCAGATGGAGTATATTTTTAGATAAACGGTGCTAACCTCCTACCACAAATTCACTTGAAATTATGGTCCACTTGCTTTTTCACCTTTTTCTACTCATGCCAACTAACATCACTAAATTCTACTTTTGGTATGATTCACTTTTATTATAAAGCAAGTCTCCTTGATCTCCACACTTGCAGGTCGAATTAGAGACATGAGGATTCACTACAAAAGAGAGGGAGGGAGGGAGGGAAAGAGGAAGGGAAAGAGAGAGAGAGAGAGAGAGGGAGGGAGAATTAAATGAGAGTTTTGGAGATAAAACAAGGTAACTGTGATTGCACATCAATGTGAGTTGAGTTAATGCCACAATTTTTACACTAAATGATTAAGATGGCCCTGACAGGTGTGGGTCCATTGCTTGGACATCATCCTGTACACAAAAAGGTTAGCCGTTTGACTCCAGGTCAGGGCACATGTCCAGGTTGCAGGTTCAATCCCTCATAGAGGGCAAGGCAATCAATCAATGCTGCACTCTCACATCAATGTTTCGCTCTCTCCCTTCCACTTCCTCAAAATCAATAAAAACTACTCTTAAAAATTTTTTAATATGCTGAGACCAGTTTGGCTCAGTGGATAGAGCGTCAGCCGGCAGACTGAAAGGTCTCAGGTTCGATTCCAGTCAAGGGCATGTACCTTGGTTGCAGGCACATCCCCAGTAGAGGGCATGCAGAAGGCAGCTGATCGATGTCTCTCTCTCATCGATGTTTCTAACTTTCTATCCCTCTCCCTTCCTCTCTGTGAAAAAATCAATAAAAATATATTTTAAAAAAATTTTAATAAAAAAGTGGTAAATGTTTATATGTATTTTACCATAAGTAAAAAATATTTTTAAAAATATTAAATAAAAGTTTTTTCAAATTCATATTATATATTTAGGTCAACCTCATGCCTTATCCCCTCATCACCAAAAAAATAAATAAATAAACAAGTAAATGTTGCATATTATGATTTGTTAGGTAAAATTTACTAAATTCTCTTAAACTAAATTTATTCATCACTACTTACTACCATATTTTCCGGCTTATAAGTTGACTTTTTAACCCAGAAAAATCTTCTCAAAAGTCGGGGGTCATCTTATATACCATGTGTCATCTTGTAGGGTAGGTATATCCCAAATTCTATATTTTAACTGGAAAAGTTGTGGGTCGTCTTATACACCAGGTGGTCTTATACGCCAGAAAATATGGTAATTTATGGCTGTGGGAAACAACCAGACGGAATGGAGATACCCTGTTAATCTCATATTTACTCAAAAGTTTTCACATATCCAACTACCTCATTACTGAAAAAGTTCTCCATAATAAACATGGGTCCATAGATTATCTAATAGTGTTACTGATGGAAGACAAAATAAACTTGGCAACAGAGATTTCAAAATTAACGTAAGGATCAGAAGATGAATATTTATATGTATACACCTTGAATTATAAGTCTTATAATTTAGAGCTTAGAAGAACTGACCTATTAAACTTTGTGTCAGAAACCTACTGGCACTCAAACTGAGCTTCAAAGGTAATGAAAAAATATTCAAAAAGTCATTTAAATATGCTAGCTCAGAAAATATGAAAATGGATGACTTATTCAAAGTTTCTGCTTGGCTACACCTTGAAAACTAAAAGAAAAAAAATGGATGTTTTATTTGTGTGCCTTCATTAAATGAAGCCTTGAAGAAAACCAAGGGAGCAGTTCATTGAACATGTATTTCTCACTGACCTTGTGAGGCATCTGAACAAACTCTTTACCCTAAAAGGAGCTGTGAATAAGTATCCTCTCTTACCGTTGAATTTTGATGATCTTATAAGCCAATCAAACTTCATCTTTGTGGTTAATGTATCATCAGAATCTGCTTCTATTCAGCTGTGAATAGCTTTGCTATCACTTCTCGGCCTTTTGGCTAAGATTAAGTGTTGTGAATAGCTCTGATGTAGTTTCCAATTACCATAGTGTGTATGCTTCTTGTTCATGCCCAAACCAAACATTCTACAAAGAACGAAGTTACTTCACGTAAGGTTCATTTTTAAAAACCTTCTAACTTTAGGCTTTCCTCACAGTACTTGAATACTGCATTGAACATTCCAGTCTTAATTCTAGACCTGAAATCTACCTCATTCAAACAGAGTAGCTCCACACCACTCTTGTGCCCCATATCATGCCTCCTGATTGCCATACAATTGATCACCTAGGAGAAACAGTACAACCAAAGGGAACAAGGAAACATGAAATTTAAGGCTGGCTATCCAAATACCTGTTTTATAATGATCTATAATGATCAGGGCTGCTTGAGTAAAGCATATTTTGTGTCCCAGTCCTAATCTAGAACTTAAAGAAAGTTCTACATAGAAGCACTCAGAGTTGCCAATAAAAAAAACTCTGTATTTCTGTTCTGTTCTGTAGTATACAATCACTGTAATTACTAGAAGGAGTTGAAGGGAGATAGTCAAATATACCTAGAATTTCAAGGATAGACAGTATGAATAGCCCTGACTAGATCGTATTTCATACAATTACCAATGACCAAATTATATTAATAGCAAGATATAAAAAAATAAACTTGTCAACAGAGATTTAAAAATTAACATAAGGATCAGAAGATGAATATTTATATGTATACACCTTGAAGTATAAGCCTTATAATTTAGAGCTTAGAAGTCCTAAGTCTATAAATTGGGAACTGTACATTACCCAAAATGGTGGTAGCATTTTGTTTTGCATTAAACAAAGAGCTATTAAATAGCTATGAAAGGTGAAAGATACCAAATGCATTTCAGATATTGCCAATTCACATCGTTTTCATCTTCGAAGACTCATCCTGGAAACTTAGGCTTATATCCAAGAAACCATACCAATCGACTCTTTAGTTATCAAACGCTTTATCATCACAGTCTTCTGCTCATTCTACTACCTCCCAAGAACTGTTGCTTTTTCTACTCCCAATCCTGATGCTGATTATTACTAACACCTAACATTCAACTCAAGAAAAAAAAATGGGTGGGGGGTGGAGAATGGGATTAGAAAAGTAAAAAGAGGAAGGAAAAAGGTGGGAAAACATGTGAGGAATAAATGGGTTATAAAATTATTATTAAATAGGGAAAAATATCTCATTCCATTCTTTCCCTTTTCCCTAATCATGAATTGAAAACTTTTCTAGTCATAATAGTTAATATTCACTAAGAACCTATTTTGAGCCAGGCATTGCTCTAAGCTCCTTACAAATATTATCTCATTTAATATTAACATATAAATGGTACTATTAATATTCCATTTTACATACAAAAAGGCTAAAACACAGAGAATCTGAGTAACTTGACACAGGTCACACAGCTAATAAATAACAGATCTGGGATTCAACCAAGCAATCCTGTTCAGAAGGCCAGTGTGTTATGTTGCTTTTCTGCATGAGAGGACCTGCTAACTGCATTCACCCATGGGTTCCATTATAGTACTGTGCGCTCCGGGGGATGTTAGGGCATAGGATCCATTCCTTCAATAAACATTTATTATGAACATACTGTAGCTTTAGCTCCTTGAAAGGAACACAAAAAATGAATCAATCATAGCTTAAACCTTAGATTAAACTCAATCTAGTGGAGCATATATTATTACAACACAGTAAAAACAATGCTTATAGAACTATGTCCAAGTTGCTATTGGGGACATGAGGGTGAAGTGACAAGCTTCTTGGAGAATGTCAGGAAAATGTCACTAAAAAGGTAATAAATAATCTAAGCTTTTTGAAAGGCAAGTAAAAATTTCCAAAAAACAGGGGAGGTGGAAGAAGTAGATATTCATGTTTGGACAACAATGAATATTCCTTTGTTAATAAACAAAATTGGCGCACATATACACAAGGGTTTGTGCTAGGCCCATGAAAGACACACAAATAAATATAATACAATTAGAAGCCTGGTGCACAAAATTCATTCATGGGTAAGGTCCGTAGGCTTGGCTGGTGATCAGGGCTGGCCAGAGCCTTAATCCCCACACCTGCCCCTCCCCTGATCTCAGCTGCCAGCTGCCTGCTGAGGCCTTCCTTTGTTCCACGCTGCCCTCTGGTGGTCAGCGCACATTATAGTGAGAGATCAAACTCCCAAGGGGACAATTTGCATATTAGCCTTTTATTATATAGGATTCCTTCTTTCAACAAATGTATAATCTAGGGGGAAGATAGCACACAAATGAATATAATAAGGCTTTATGCCTTTTAAATACTCTAAGTCTTCTAGTATATGTCCTTCAGTGATCTCAGAGCTTCGTAGAAAGAATCCAAAGAACTCTGGGGAAATGATATGTAGTCCAGGAATACAGCTGGATCAGGAGTCTGAGGGTAATGGATAAGACTGCATGTACCACCGCAATCATATTTGCATTATATGTAATGCCGAGCTTCATGAGGTCTACCTGGACCAAGTGAGGAGTATCAGCACATATCCAGGCTGAATAGCATTATGCAGAACACACAGCATGAAAAGGGGCTTGTTACACCTCTAGGAAGACTTGCAACCCACACACACAACTGTGGAATCCCTGGTTTGATGGAGCAGTAAGAAGCTTGCATCTTTGCATTGGAAGACGATGCTGATCTTACTTTCATTTTTCTAACTACACTTCATACTATACTCTTAACATAAGTAAAATGTGATTGGTTTACTCAAAAGGTATCTATGTCTTATCTGTCGATCCAAGCCTGCTAAGAAAACTTTCCAGTATGACAGTGGACAAGGAGTTGAACAAATTAAATAGGAGTTTCAGAAAAGGAGGCTACTGTTGATTAAATAATCAAAGATGTCTTGGAGGAAGGGGCATCGAAATGATAACTAATTAAATTTATCATCTATCAAGATTTCAGACTGATTCAGCCCCTTACTGATTGACACATTCACTCATTAGATAAGTTAATATATTCAAAAGATTAAAGTCTAGTCTTACAGCTGTTGGATACTTCCTGCCTTTTACAAGGACTAATTTTACAATTTATTTATAAAGAAAAAACTCTTAGTTCCCTC
>PVJN01057121.1:0-12559 GCA_004026805.1 Lasiurus borealis
TAGGAATGGATATATAGAGAGGCCCAATGCACGAAATTTGTGCACGGGGGAAGGGGGTCCCCTCAGTCCAACCTGTACCCTCTCTAATCCAGGACCCCTCGGGGGATGTCAAACTGTCAGTTTGGCCAAAACTAGCAGTCGGACATCCCTCTTACAATCCAGGACTGCTGGCTCCTAACTGCTCATCTGTCTACCTGCCTGATTTCCCCTAACTGCCCCCCCCTTCAGCCTGATCACCCCTAACTGCCTTTGCCTGCCTGCCTGATCACCCCTAACTGGCCCCTCTGATGGCCTGGTTGTTCCCACGCTCAGCCCCACTGGCCTGGTCATCCCAACTGCCCCACCTGTCAGCCTGGTTTCTCCTCACTGCCCCCCTCTGCCAACCTGGTCACTCCTTACTGCCCCTCCTCTGCTGACTTGGTTGCCCCTCACTTCCCCTCCTGCTGGCCTAGTCACCCCACAAAGCCTGCTGGTCAGTCATTTGGTCATCCCTCACTAACCCCCCTCTGCCAGCCTGGTTGCCCCATGCAGCCTGCTGGTCAGTTATTTGGTCGTCCCTCGCTAACCCCTTTGTTGGCCTTGTTGCCCCAACCAGCCTGCTGTTCAGTTGTTACTGTGAGGGCACTGTGACCAATTTGCATTTTACTCTTTTATTAATATAGATATCCAGAGAGAAACTTAAAAGCCAATGTGGAAATCAGTAATCTAAGTTCCACCTTAATAAACTAGAAAAAGAGCAAAATAAGCCCAAAGCAAGCATAAGGAAGGAAATAATAAAAAATAAAAGCACAGATCAATGAAATTGAAAGCAGAAACAGAGAAAAGTCAACAAAACAGAAATCTGGTTCTTTGAAGAGATCAATAAAATTGACAATCCTCTAGATAAACAAATAGTTTGGGGAAACTCTTAGCCAGCATTTTTTTAAATAATGCTTTTGCCCCTCCATATTCCCTCTCACCTTTCCTTCAGGGATTTCACAGAATCCCATATGCCTTTCACACCTTTGTCTATATTTTCTAAATTTTTATATCTGTTTCATTAAGTTATTTTCTACTAATGTTCCAGTTCACTATTTTTTTTCTTCTATTATATCTTATTTGTTGTTAAGCCAATCTATTTAGTTCTTCATTTCAGTTATTATTGCTTTATAATTCTACTAGAGGCCCAGTGCATGAAATCTGTGCATGGATAGGATCCCTAGGCCTGGCTGGAGATCAGGGCTGATTGGTGGGGTGACTGGCGGAATGATTGGGGGGGCTCTCTTTGGAACCTGATTTGGCCGGCCTGGTACCACCTGTTCACTGGCCCCACCTCCTGCTGCAGCCACTGGTCGCCTCCCTCTATGGGGCAACTGGTAGGGTGATTGGCAGGCCCCCGCCTTAGCTGGCCGGGGTCTGCAGGCTGGGGCAGCTCCTGTGTTGAGTGTTGTTCTGCCATTCAGTTGACTCGCTTATTAGGTTTTCATTATATAGGATTATTTCCATTTGGTTCTCTTTCATAGCTTCCAGTACTCTGATGCAATTCTCCTCCTTTTTATTTAATTTTCTTGAATATACAAACCATACTAATTTTAAAGTCTGTGTCTGATAAATCTAATGTGTGATGTTTGTTTTTTATCTCAGAGAAAGGAAGGGAGAGAGAGAAACAGATGTGAGAAACATTCATCTGTTGCCTCCCCCACACACCCTTATTGGGGATTGAACCTTCAACCTAGGTATGTGCCCTTACCAGGAATCTAACCCACTACCTTCTTGTGTAGGGAATGATGCCCCAACCAATTGAGCCATATAAGCCAGGACCAACTGCTTTATAATAGAAAATTTTCAGTTTCTCCATAGTAGAGCAATGATTTCAAATTCAAGAAAAGTAATTTATAAATAACTTGTTATAAGAGCAATATATTTCTGTTAAAATTGAAAAAAAAATGGAAGAGGAAAAAAGGTGCATATAAAAACAAGCCTTAATATTAAAACTAAACACTAAAGCAAAAGTCTATCATCCACACCTAGCAGAAACATAGCTGCTGCACCTAGGGAGATTTTAAAATGATTCAAATCTAAATTCCTTAAGAGGCAAGTTTTAATGAAAATAGTGTCAGAACCAGAACACTGTCATAATATAGGTATTATGAAAATGTTTTCTGTATTCAAAACCTACAATTCTCAAAATGAAAGGAGGATTTACATGATCTCACTTGAGTAGGATAGCTATAAGTAATTCACTAGCAAGCATTGAATAAGTATCAAGGCTTCAGTGGCAGGGTTCACTCAAATGAATGCAAAACACAGGGTACAATTTCACTGCAATTTAAACTAGTTATTTAAAATACATGAGTGAATATAGATACAATTTGGATATACATGCAGCACAGTTAATAGCTATCAGTCAGAGACAGTTGGAAAGAAGAGAGGTAAGCTCTTCCATCTAGAAAAATCATAGGAAAAAATTAACCATAATGTACAAGTAGACAATTTTCTATAAAAGTGCTGGAAAGACATTTATTCTTTAGGCAAAGTACCAAAAGCTGAACTGAAATTCAAACTTGGGAGGAAAAAATAAGTTTCATGTCTGATGCATCTATTACTATCATCATATATACATTTCAAATATATTACTCAGTTATTTTATAGTTAAGTAAAACAGAATCAATTATTATGATGCAGTAACTAGTTAATTTGTAATTGTTTCTACTTTTTATTCCTTTTGTTTAATTACCATAAACCTTAGAATTCTTGACATTTTCCTCTACTTGAAAAATGTATGGTTCATTTTTTAAAAAAGATATGTTAATTTTATGTCTTAAGGATTTCAGCTTATTGCCAAAAAAGTACACAACAGTAATCTTTGTTAAACAATCTACAAATTATAATTTAATTAAATCCTTTTAAAATTTAATCAAGACATTAAGTACATACAACATACTAGTACAAGACTAGGTGCTGAGAGGAATATAAGGACAAGAAAGAGTCTATTTTTTTAGAAAGAGTCTATTTTTTATTTCATAGGGAAATAAATGAAGATCACAGTTTCATAATTTGTAAAATGGCAATAATATCTACTTTACACAGTTGCTTGAAGATGATAAAATATTCGCTTAGCACAGTATCTAGTCCTTGATATGTTTTTAACAAATGTAAGTAGATGTCCTGCAACGGCTATGCCTGTCTCTACTTTTACAATAATAAATTTAAATTAGAATAACATATTTTAGCATTTTTCTACACAGCTATCCACAAGAAAAAGATAGTTTATATAACTTACTTATAAAATGATAAGCTAACATTTAGAAACTTTATATAAAGCTTTTCAAATGATAAGACATTCTTCTGGAAATTAAAATATAAGTAAGGTATTAAATACTTTAAAAACAATTACATTGAAGCATTTTGAAAACAATGTCACAAATTTTTTTCTGTCATACCAAATAACTAACATATCATTAATTTGTTTAATGAATTTCTGGAAAGCAACTATCAATCATTGACTGGTCTATCTCTGAGTAGTTGCTTTCTGTTGATTTATAGAACTCGTTTATCCTTCAAGTGAAGAAGGATATATCACATTTTCTCATTAGTGAACTAACCCTTTTAGCAGTTATCTGCCACCCAGTAATCTTCTTAAATAAAAGTTATTTTTCTGGAATTATTTGGTAAAAAACGGACAAAGGAATTATTGAAATTATTTTTTAAGAGTCAGTAGTAATGGAATATAAAAATAGGAAAATGTGTTATTAACTAGAGTTCCAGTGCATGAATTCATGCATGGGTGGGTCTGTTGGCCTGACTGACAATCAGAACCAATCAGGGCCATCTTGCCAGGGAAAGGAACCATGGGAAGATGGCTACGAGAGTGCACTGACCACTAGGGGGCAGCTCCGACATTGAGGGTCTGCCCCTTGGTGGTCAATGTGAGTCACAGCTACTGGCCAATCTGGTCATAACAGTTGCTTAGGCTTTTATATATAGAGAAGTGCACTGACCACCAAAGAGCAGCTCCCGTGTTGAATATCTGCCCCCTGGTGGTCAGTGTGCATCATAGCTCCTGGCCAGTCATCTGGGTGTCTGGTCATAACAGTCACTTAGCCTTTTATATATATATAGAGAGGCCTAGTGCACTAAATTCATGCACGTGGGGTTTCCTCATCCTGCACCCTCTTGCAGTCTGAGAGCCCTTGGGAGATATCCGACTGCCACAGAGGTAGGCAAGGCTTCTGCCACCACCACTGCGCTCGCCAGCCTTGAGCCTGGCTTCTGGCTGAGCAGCGCTCCCATCAGAGGGCAGCTCCAATGTTGAGTGTCTGTCTCCTGGTGGCCAGTGCACATCATAGTGACCCGTCATTTTGCATGTTAGCCTTTTATTATATAGGATAAACAGGCAATTTATTTAAAAATTACTAAGTTTCAATAAGCATATGTCGAATCATGCTAAAAAGAGAAATATAGCCCTAGCTGATCTGGCTCGATAGAGCATTGGCCTGCAGAATGAAATGTCTCAGGTTCAATTCCCGTTAGGGGCACATGCCTGGGTTGTGAGCTTGATCCCCAGTAGGGGTTGTGCAGGAGACAGCCAATCAATGGTTCTCTCTCATCAGTGATGCTTCTCTCTCCCTCCCTCTTCCTTCTCTAATATCAATAAAATATGTTTTAAAAAAAGAGAAATATATATTTAAACAATAGCATGCCATTTCTTCCTACAAAATTATCAAGGTTGAGCAAAAATAATATTCTATGTTGTTAATTATATTAGAAAATGGACATTTAAATATTGCTAGTGAAAATTTAAACTGATTGAACTCTTCTAGTGGTCAATGTGTTTTGAAAGCCTTAAAACATGCAAATGCTCTGACCCCACATTCTACTTCTAGAAACTTATTCTATAAAAATAATTATGGATGTATGGCATTATATCCTATCTAATAAAGAGGGAATATGCAAATTGACCATCAGGCCATAACAAGATGACTGTGCCCAGAGCAGAGACAGAAATCCAGTAACACAAGATGGCTGCAACCATAGCTGAGGCTAAGTTCCCGTAACAAGCCTTAACAAGCAATCAGCAGGGACCTGAGGCTGTGCCCCCCACCCAGTGCCAGGCTGGGGGACCTCCGGTCACATCCCCCGCCAGGCAGGGCTTGACGGGGGACCTCAGGCTGCACCCCAGCCCAGTGGAGCTTGACAGGGGACCTCAGGCCATGCCTCCTGCCCCAGCACTGGCCAGGGAACCTGAGGCCACATCCCACACCCCAGAGCCAGGCTGTGGGACCTGAGGCCGTGCCCCCCACCCAGAAGGCCTTGACAGGGGACTTCAGGGCACACCCCCTGTCCAGTTGGGTTTGATGGGCACCTCAGGGTGCACCCCCTGTCCAGTGGGGCTCCAGGCATGCCCCCTGCCCTGGGCCAGGTGACCACAGGCTGCGCCCTGGGTCAGGTGACCACAGGCTGCGCACCCTGCCCCAATGCTGGGCTGGGGGACCTGAGGCTGCGTCCCCCACCTCACGGGGTTTGACAAGGGTAGGCCGGTGGGGTCTGGATCTAGTCAAATGAGGGTGGGGCCAGCCAGGTCTCGGTCTGGGTCTTGTGTGATTTTGAGGCACACATGGGTGGGTGGGGACTTGACTCTAGTTCCCGTGATGCACCCAGACTATGACAGGAGGAAGATTTTCATATACATTTTACTAATTTTCTTTCATCTCTAACACTTCTATTATAGAGAAAGGGCAAATAGCAATATTAAAATATTTCTTCTAATCAATTCCCTTTTAATATACACAAATTTCATACACCGTGCCACCAGTATAAGCTATAAATTTCCAGTAATGAAAAACTGAACACAACCTAAATAACAGGAACTTTTGTTAACTAAAGTATGATTTATAAATCAATCTTTATTATAAAATGGTTAAAATGCAACCATATGGAAATAAACAACATATCAAAATAATAGAATACTATGCATCTGTCTAAAAACTAAAGTTCTGTATGTATTAAAATAGAAAAAGCTACATTATATATTGCTAAAGAAAACTGATGTGCATAAAAGTATATGACATGCTACTGTCTCTGTAAAAAAAACTAAGAGGGAAAAGAATGCATGAACATATTTGTTTCATTAAGCATACATCATTTCTGGAAGAATAATACGGAATTACCTCTGGGAAAAGAACTGATATCTAGGGACAGGGTAGGAGGCAGAGGCTTCACTGTATACTCTTATGGGCCTCTGAATTTTTAATCATGTGCATATATTTATTTTTACAAGTAAAAGAATGCCATAGAATAGTAAATGGCATGGGAAAGAGTTCTGCTTTAATTTGGCTGAGTAAGCTCACACTGGACCAGCCTTCCCTCAAATAACTATATACTCAGAATAAAATGCAGAAAAACAACTCCTCAAAGGTTCTTCAGAGCAAACAAAAGCAGAAAAATTCTTGGGGGGAGGTGACATTTGGAAGATGTTTCCTTTTTCTGTTAAAGTTTTAGCTCACAGTCAATGCTGTGCAATACTGGGCAGGTAGCCATAGAAAACAGTCATTCTGGCCTGAAGAACCAGAAGTCAGCCACAGACAGTAGGAAGTGAAAGGGGAATACTATAAAGGTGAAAGTTAAAGAGAGGAACCACAAAATTCTGTGTAAAAAAACTCTGTCCACATTTTGAGAAACCAAGATGGCGGCATAGGTGAACACCTAAGCTGCAGCCTCGCACAACAATTTCAACACTACAGCTAAAAGACAGAATAGACACCATCCAGAACCACAGGAAAGCTGGCTGAGTGAAAATTCTACAACTAGAATTAAAGAGAGGGACTAACACAGACTCAGAGGACCTGCCAAAGGCTGAGGTACAGAGATGCACTCATGGAGAGGATGGGCAGAGGACGGTCTGGCTGGCTTCCTCTAGCAGAAGGGAGACAGAAAATCTCAACTGCACTGAACCTCAGCCCCAGGCGAGACTCATAGGGGGAGTCTGGACTGTTATGAAAAGGAAGGAGTGCACAGAAACTTAGGGGAGCTGTGAAAGACAGAAGTCTGGGGGCTTGCAAAAGCACATGTGAAAATGCGCGAGAAAGTGCAGACACAGAGCGCTGACTGCTGATTGTGCCTGCTTTCTCTAGAGGGAGGAAAACAGAACTCTACAACAGCACTGAAATCCAGGTCCAACTGCACTGAACCCCATTTTCAGGTGAGACCCTGGGGACCCAGATTCATATGGATCCCTAGAGCGCATGGAAACTCAGGGGACCAGAAAGGCAGAGTTCCAGAAGCTCGCACAAAAGGCAGAGGTCTGGAGGCAAAGCACGAATGTGCAGACATAGCTGATCCTCACAACCAATTGGCTTGGAGGTCAATCCCCCCCAGTAATACCAACAACAATCAAGAATTAACTACAACAAGACTGTACACACAGTTCACAAAGGAGTGCATCAAGAGTGTTCACCTCAGGTAACTGGGGAGGCAAAGCTACTGGGCCACAAAGGACAGCTAGCACACAAAGCTACTCTACCAACTCAGGGAAACAGCGAAATATGCTAGGACTAAAGAACAGATCACAAACGAAAGAAATGGAGGAAAACAAACAACTGGATATAGACTTCAAAACCATGGTTATAAGGTTTTTTAAGAATGTCCTAGAAAAAAATGGATAAATTTAGCAAGACCCAAGAAGAGATGAAAAAGAACCAACTAGAAATTAAACATACACTGACTGAAATAAAAAATATTATAGAGAAACCTAACAGCAGACTTAGAGGATCGCAAGAATCAAGTCAAAGATTTGAAATACAAAGAAGCAAAAAATACTCCACTGGGAAAAAAAAGAAAAAAAAAAGAAAAAAATGTGAAGACAGTGTAAGGAGCCTCTGGGACAACTTCAAACGTATCAACATCAGAATTATGGGGATGCCCCAGTCGGCTCAGTGGACAGAGTGTCAGCCTGTGGACTGAAGGGACCAGGATTTGATTCCAGCTAAGGGCACATGCCTGGTTGCGGGCTCAATCCCCAGTGGGAGGCATGCAGGAGGCAACCAATTAATGATTCTCTCTCATCATTGATGTTTCTATCTCTCTCTCCTTCTCCTTTCCTCTCTGAAATCAATAAAGAAATATATTTTTTTTAAAAAAGAATTGTGGAGGTGCCAGATTAAGAGAGAGAGCAAGATACTAAAAACCTATTTGAAGAAATAATGACTGAAAACTTGCCACACCTGGCAAAAGAAATAGACTTACAAGTCCAGAAAGCACACAAAAGGAATCCAAAGAGGACCACACCAAGACACATCATAATTAAAATGCCAAGAGCAAAAGACAAAGAGAATATTAAAAGAAGCAAGAGAAAAACAGTTAATTACCTACAGGGGAGCACCCATTCGACTGTCAGCTGATTTCTCAATAGAAACTATACAGGCCAGATGGAAGTGGCAAGAAATATTCAATGTGATGAAAAGCAAGAACCTACAACCAAGATTACTTTACCCAGCAAAGCTATCATTCAGAATTGATGGGCAGATAAAGAGCTTCACAGATAAGAAAAAACTAAAGGAGTTCATCAACACCAAACCAGTATTATATGAAATGCTGAAAGGTATTCTTTAAGAAGAGGAAGAAGAAAACGGTAAAGGTAAAAATTATGAACAACAAATATATATCTATCAACAAGTGAATCTAAAAATCAAGTGGATAAAAAATCTGACGAACAGAATAAACTGGTGAATATATAGAATTAGGGGCATAGAAAGGGAGTGGACTGATAATTCTCAGGGGGGAAAAGGTGAGGGGGTGCAGAGAGAGACTGGACAAAAATCATACACCTATGAATGAGGACAATGCGGGGGAGTAAGGGCAGTGGGTGGGATGGGAATCAGGTGGAAGGAAGATATGGGGGGGTGGAGGAACAACTGTAATAATCTGAACAATAAAGATTTATTAAAATTAAAAAAAGAAACTCTGTCCACATCTCATCTGATCTGTGTAGGGCAGATCAGCTAAAAATAAAAGAATTGAACTGAAATTTGAGCTGCTGACTAGGGAATAAAGTTAGCAGGTTGAAAACAAATAAACTGTCTGCTAAATCAAGACTTACTTCTGCCCTGGTTGGTATCACTCAATAAGTTGGATCTCATCCCAGGCATGGAAAGGTTTGGGGTTCGATTTTCAGTCAGAGCACATGCCCAGGTTGCAGGTTCAATCCTCGGTAAGGGGCATGCAGGAAGTAACAGATCAAGGTTGCTCTTGCATCAATGTTTCTCTCTCTCCCCCTTCCTTCCTCTCTCTCTAAAAATCAATAAAGAATATTTTTTAAAAATTCAATATATGAATAAGCAGGAAAATGTGACCCAAAACCAGAAGAAAAACAAAAACAGAAACAGACCCATAAATTACAGAGATAATGGAGTTTGCTGACTGAGATGCTGAATACGTTCGAAGATTTCAAGAAAAACAAAGATAATGAATAAAGTAATGGGAGATATATAAAAAGAACCAAACAAAACATGTAAAGATGAAAACTACAATATCTGAAATAAAAATGTCACCACATGAGATTAACAGCAGGTTAGATAATGCAAATGGATATATCAGTTAACTTCAGGATACAACAACAGAAATTATCCATATAAATACAGAAATTACAACCATTCATCTAAATGCCCATGAAGCTTAGGTGTTTTCAATGGCAGGTTTACTATTTGGATGGAAAATCTGAGTAAAAAATTAAACGTTTGTCATATCAAATATTCTCATAGAGTATAAAATATAGGTATGCTGGAATCCTGTGTGGTTTACTGCTTCCAAACCAGTGTTTGTTTCTCAGGATAGCGCAGGTAGTCCCTGCTGTGCCTACAAAAATATATGTAGCTCAGCATTCAATCTCTCACAAGAGACTTGTTGATTCAAAATCTGAAACAGCAGACAGCATAATTCCAGGCTAAAACTCTGGGTAGGAAGCAGAGTAGCATTTTCATAATATAATTTTGGAAAGAGTCCAGTTCCTGCTCTCCAAATGGATCTTTCACTTAAATACCTACATTCTCACGGATGTTAAAAATAGCCTCTAAGACTTATACCTGGTCCAAAATCCCCACCTTTGACACAGCGAGGAAGAGTGCTGTATGGGAATAAGACATCTCAAATCTTGCTAACATAATGTGTTCTCCCCTCATTTTTGGTACCTAGTGATTTTCTCTTCTTATGTTTGAACTTAGCTATACAGGCAGTCTTTGCGTTACATCTGACTCGACGCATCGTTTCATGGTTATGTGGCCATCTCCCATATATAAAAAAAAAGTTCTGTCATTTCGCTGTATGTACATATGTGCTTTATGTTTTTTATTTATTTACCACAAGTAAAAGTCAGGAATTGTTATCTTGCAATTTTTTTTTACTGTTTCACTTCATTACTGCTGTGTATGCGCTCCATGTGAATGACATTGGTGCTTATGTAGGTGGGTTCCAACATATGCGAAAATTGCATCACGTTGCACCATAAAAATGGATCTCTGACGTAACCCGAGGACCTACTATATATAATGCTTCATTCATTTTAAAAAATAGCTTATAAAATCATAATATTTTTAGTTTAATAAAATTATATCTTTACTAATTCTTCAAAAAATATTTTATTATACCCATGCTATACCTATAATATATTTTTTCATTTTGATATTATTTAAATGATAAAGTTACCTTTGTGTTTATTCAGAAGTTTGTAGCCTTCACAGTATCTGCCTGGTGAAATTGTCATCTTGGTTGTGTCAATATAAGAATATGTTGCTGCAAAATCAAACTCCTTTTTACCATCCCACCAACCTTTCTGCTTTGCATAGTTTCTCATGTCTGGGTGTTCCCGATCAATCTTGGTCGTTATAGAAAGCTGGTTAGAAATGTTACGAACTCCCTCTTTTTTCAAAGAAGAAAAGGTGAAGGGAAAAAAAAAAAGCGATACTTAATGTAATGTAGCTTTCTACACATTATGAATCATAATAACGATTTAAATGTAATAGTCTTCAAAATTTGTACCATATGCATCTATTACATATTCAAAAAGATAAATTGCTTTTTAAATTAAACTTTTTGAGATATAGATTCACATGCAATTGTCACAATAGACAGATCCTGTGTATACTTTACCTGGTTCCCTACAATGTAACTTTTTGTATAATATTACAACCAAAATATTGGTACTAATAAAGTCAAGATATAGAATATTTCATCACCAAAAGGATCACTCAAGTTGCCTTTTTATAGCCATACTCACTTGTCTCCCATCCCCAGCATCTCATTAACCCCAGGCAACCACTAATTTGTTATCCACTTCTACAATTGTCATTTAAGAATCTATAATAATAAAAGCATAATATACTAATTAGACTGCACAGCCGAAAAACCTTCTGGACGTCCTTCCAGATGACCTTCTGGACTGAAGCCACAGCTACTAGGGCTGAGCCCCTTGCATGAATTTTGTGCATCAGGCCTCTAGTGTTATATAAATAGGATCCTATAGTATATAACCTTTTGGGGTTTTTTAATTCAGTACTAGAGGCCCAGTGCATGAAAACTGTGTACTTGGAGAATCCCTCAGCCCAGCCTGCACCTCTCTCTGTCTGGGACCCCTCGGGTGATGTCCACCTGCCAGCTTAGTCCTGCTATAAGCCACAGTCAGACATCCTTAGCACTGCCGAGAAGGCAAGAGAGGCTGTTAGAGTCAATTTGCATATTATCCTTTTATTGTATAGGGTAATTCTCTAAAGATTCATACAGGTTATTACATGTATCAACAGTTCATTCCTTTTTATTGCTGAGTAGTATTCTATAATATATACATATTATAGTTTATTCAACCATTCACAAGTTAAAGGACATCTGTTTTAAGGCTGTCATAGAAAAAGCTTCTGTAAATATTCATATACAGGTTCTTGTGTGAATGTAAATTTTTATTTCTCTGGGACAAATGCACAATATTTCAATTGCTGGGTTTTATGATTAAACTTCCAAACTGTTATTCAGAGTAGCTATATATTCTTACTAGCATTGTATCAGTGATCCAGTCTCCACATTCTTAACCAGCATTTGGTGGTGTCATTTTTTATTTTAGTCATTCTGACAAGGGTATAGTGATATATCCTTGTGATTTTAGTTTCTTTTTCCTAATGGATAATAATTTGAACATCATTTCATATGCTTTTTTTCACCCATGTGCTTTTTTGACATTTGTATATCCATTTAGATGAAATGTCTCTTCATGTCTTTTGCCCATTTTTCTAACTGGATTGTTTTAGTTTTGATTTTTTAATGTTGGCTTTTGGTACTTTTTTATATATCTTAGTATTAATTTGTTTTTTAAAAAATAGTCATAAATAAGTTTAGCACAGAAATATATAAGTCTTCTAAAAATATTATGGCACTAAGTTAAACAAAATGTTCAACTAAAACACAAAATAGAAGAACTAGTAAAAGCCTGTGCTAAAGAGATAATAATGAATGAAATGTATCATGATAAATGAAAATTGATAGTGTTTTAGACAGATTTATAATTATAGTCTGCCAAGTAGAAATCAATTAAATTACT
>PVJN01057122.1:0-12509 GCA_004026805.1 Lasiurus borealis
GGGAGGGCGGATGGGGGGAGGGCCGGCCCCGTGGGAACTGAGCCGCTGGCAGAGGAATGGGCACCCCGGGATGAAGGCTGCTCCCCGAGAAACGTCCCCTGAGACTGGACTCCGAGCCCTGCCCGTTTCTATGTGCCTGTAGACCCCGCGTAGGTGTTGGAGTGAGCGAACAAAGAGGGGGGGGGTTGAGGGGAGAGAGAGAGAGAGAGAGAGAGAGAGAGAGGAGAAGAAGAAGAAGAGAAGGAGAGAGGATTTTATTTTTAAAAAAATATATATTTTATTGATTTTTTTTTTTTTTTACATAGAGAAAGGGAGAGGAATAGAAAGTCAGAAACATCGATGAGAGAGAGACATCGACCAGCCGCCTCCTGCATGCCCCCCATTGGGGATGTGCCCGCAACCAGGATACATGCCCTTGACCTGAATCGAACCCGGGACCCCCCAGTCCGCAGGCCGATGTTCCATCCACTGAGCCAAACCGGTTTCGGTGAGAGAGGATTCTTGATGCAAATGCAACTCTCCTCTCCCTCTCTCTCTCTCTCTCTCTCTCTTTCCCCCCCTCCCCCATGGCTCCTTGGCCTGGTGCCTCCCCCTCCCCCTCGGTCTACGCCAGGCCTGGGGGTTGGGCGGCTGGCGATGCCCATGCGGTCGGGGTGTCCCGCGCCGGCACTGTTCGGTGGGGAGACCCGGCCGCTCCGGGAGGAAGCGCATGCCGGGCCGTTTGCCGAGGAGCCGGGCTCCCTCTCGGGGAGAAGCTGCTGCTGTGACAGAGCCTCTCGTTCCCACGGGTCCGGGCTGTGGCGGCGCTGGTGCCCGAGCTGATGCGTGGCCAGGCTCACAGGCGGCGGCCTTTCCCGCCAGCTTGGTCAGAGCAGAGCCGGGCTCTCCGTGTTTCCCGGGCGCCCCCGGCCTTCTCTCCCGTCCCCCCCCCCCCCCCGCCAGCCCCGGGAGGCTCTAAGGCCCACGCCCGCGTCCCTCTCCTCGAGGAGCAGGCTCCTGGAAGGCAGGGAGGGCGGCACCGTGCCTGGGAGCCCCCCTGGTGACAGGCCTGTCTGTCCGTGTGTCCCCCGAGGAGTCCGAGGGGACCGGGCGTGGCCACCTGGGGCCAGGCTGGTGGGGCCTGAGGGCGCCTCCCTCCACTGCCCACCACCCCTCTTCCCCCCACAGCAGCCTGGGCCCGCCCACTGCTCACCATGGGGACAGATAACCTATCGGCGTTGGGACGGCGCCAGACCTGGTTCGGGGATCACCCTTGACACGTGCGGGATTAGGAAAAGCGCTGGTTCACGCAGACCAGACGGCCGGCCTGTCCAGCAGGGGGTGGGGGGATGGTGGGGGAAGGGGGAGGGCCCAGAGAGGGCACGGCTGAGGGTCCTGCCGCTCAGCAGGGCGGCACCGGGTCCCCTGGGCTCACGGGCTCGTGGAGCAGCTGTGTCTTCGGGACACGGGGCACGGGGTGTGTGTGGCGTGCCGTCCGTCTCTGTGAGGTGCCAGGTCGGGGAGATGGGTCTGCACCCCCAGTGCCCAGCACCCCGGGCTCCGAGGCTGCCTGGCTCCCAGTCACCGACCTGGGTTCTGGCCGCTCGGCGTCCTCCTGGGGCTGCCCCTCCTCCCCCGACAACCGCCGGGCTCCGCCCTCGCCCACAGCCGACGTGTCTGCCGCCCTGGACGAGGCCGCTGCCCGCCGGGATCCTAACTGTGCCCGGGCCTGGCAGTCCCTGGGGAGCCGGGCACTGTGGTTCCTGGCCCCCCCTACCCCCCGCCGCCGCCTCCAAGCCCTGGTCTGCCGCTCAGTGGACGGGCATGAAATTGGCACCTTCAGTGGCACCGGCCGAGCTACAACGGGCAGCCGGTCCCTGGAGGGCGAACCCTCCGGCTGCAGGCCCTCGGACCAGCCTGAGCTTCGGGGCCGCGAGCTCGGCGTTGAGAGACCCGTGACCTCTGTGCCCCCGGGGATGGCCCGCCTTCCCTCCCCCACCACACGCTGGCGTCTGTGTTCTGGCTGCCCAGCGCCCCGGCTCCCTGACACCCCGTCCCTGTCCCGTGACGGTTCCCAGGAGTGGGATTAGGCCGGAGCCTGGTTCTCCCGGCCTTTCCCCGTTAATGCCCGTCCCCTCCCCCTACTACTGGCCCCAGACACCACCCCTTCCCGGGGAGAATGGTGTCTCCCACGTCGAGTGAGTGTGTCCAGGACGGAAGCCAGTGGGTTGGGGGTGGGGGAGGGGGCCAGCGGCCGGGAGGAGGAGGAGGAGCGGGGCCTGGTCCGGTGGCTGCACGCCGGGCAGGCAGACCCACGGGCTCGCTGCCGAGGTCTGCGCACCGGGGCTGGGCCAGGGACATGGGACCCCGGCACCCGCCGCCGCCGGGGTCTGCACGGCCCACAGTGAGCGGCGCTTTCCGCCGTGAGAGGTGGGCCGGGAAGTAGACGGGTCAGGACGCAGAGGGATGTGCACGGCAAATGTCAAGTCCATGATTCAAGCTCGGCCGGAGCCCGGCCACGCCCCCCACTCATCATTGTCTGGCCGGCTGGCCGTGGCCGAAGCCCGGGGGTGGGAGGGTGCGGGTGGGGGTGGGGAGCAGGCGGGGGCAGCGGGGGAGCGGGGCCTGCAGAGCCGTGCCCGGTGCCGTGCAGCTCTCTCCTCGAGGAGCTCTGGGCTGTCTGGGTCTCGGCCTGAACCTCTAGGGCGGTGGCCCCGGAGCATCTGCTGAGGGTGACGGTTCCCTCCCCAGAGGAAGCCTGGCTGCCCCGGCCTGTGCTCACACCTGCACTCACACCTGTGCTCACACCATGCACAGACCTATATACACACCTGTACTTACATCCGTGCTCACACCACCCCCCACACACCCATGCACACATTCGTTCACACACCTTTGCTCATACCCATGCACAGGCACCCACACACACACTCGTGTTCACACCCATGCACACACCTGTGCTCACACCAGCTGTGCACACACCCATGCTCACCCCTGTGCATATACCCGTGCTCACACCCACACACACTTGTGCCCACACCCGTGCTCACACACCCCCACACACATACCTGTGCACACACCCATGGTCATATCCACACACACATCCATGCTCCCACCCGTGCTCACACCCACACACACACACCCGTGCTCACACTGGAAGACCAACCAAGGACCCCAAACCCAGGCTTTCGGTGCTTTGGTTCGTCTTAGCAACAGTCGGACGACAGAATTCACACCCCTGGTGGCTGATGGGCCCTGGATGGTTGACAGCCCGGCCACCACTGCCCCCCGCCCCCAGCCCTCTGGAAACACGGACGCTGCCCAAGTCCACACACGTTCTGGTCCTTTCCCGCTCCCGGCATCGTTCAGCTCAGGTGTTCCTTCTCTGAACTTTCTCCTCCCCCTCTCCTGACTCTCCCCTCCTCTCTCCCCCTCCAGCCCTCTCTCCCTCTTTCTGCCCCAGAACCAGCCTCGGCCCCCTCAGGAACCTCCCCCACTTGTACAACACGCATGTCACACGCGTGGCCGGCGCATGCCTGACCCGCTGTGGTCAGGCTCCTCGGAGGGTCTTGTGGGAGCTCAGAGGCACAGCCCGGGCTGTTGGGGCGCTCTCGGTGACTCGTGGGGACCACCTGGCTCCGATGTCACAGGGGGTCACGTGCGGGCGGGTGGAAGGAGCGGCTTCGGACATGACGCGGACCGGGAAGGCTCCTCGGCGCGGGCCGGAGCCGTGGGAGGGAGGGCTGGGCCGTGGGGCGGCCTGGGCGCTCGGAGCCCCCCTGCGGGCCACGCTGATGGGTTTTCCAGAACCACCGTGGCCGGAGCCGCTTTACAAGCCCGGACGGACGGGGAGGCCGCCCGTGATTCCTTTTCCAGAAGCCGCGCTGGCCGCCCGCCGCGCGCTGACAGTCGCTCCATGAAGACATCCATCCGGAGGCGGGGAGGCTCCCGCCGCTGCGGGCACGCGGGCTGGTCCCGGAGCGGGCGGCTGAGCCCGGTGTGCAGCCGCGTGACTGTCCCTTCAAGCCGGGGCCCCGAGGGCCATGGGGGACTGGTGGGGGGAGAGGGGGGGCGGCCGGGGACCCCGGGGCTGCAACACCTCTCACCGGCATATGGGGCCCCGCGAGGCAGGCGGGCAGGGAGGGGCCAGGGCCAGCTCAGGCCACGCAATGACACGGACACGAAGGGGCCCGAGGCTGGAACCAGGGAAACAGAGGTTCCCTCCCTCGCACGGGGCTGTGGCCGCCGGGGCCTCTCGGGCCGGAGAGTCTGTGGCTCAGCGAGTGGCTTGTCAGACCACCGGAAGCTCGTGGCTGGGCCTCAGTCTCATCTCTGAACGTGCCCGTCACAGGCTCGGGACCCCAGCTCCTTCCGGCAAAATCCGCAGGGCAGGGCACAGGGGTCTGCGTTTTATTTTTTAAAAACATTTCTTTATTTATTTTCCTTGATTTCAGAGAAGAAGGGACGGGGAGACAGAGAGATGGGAATATCCATGATGAGAGAGAATCATGGATCAGCTGCCTCCTGCAATGGGAATCACCCCGGGCCTGTGACCTTGACCAGGAATCCAACCGTGACCTCCTGGTTCATGGGTCCATGCTCAGCCACTGAGCCACGCCAGCCGGGCTGGGGTCTGCGTTTTAAATCCGAGTCCTGGCTGACTGTGGGTCTGTCTGACCGTGGGCCTGGCTGACCGTGGGCCTGGCTGACCGTGGCCTGGCTGACCGTGGTCTGTCTTACTGTGGCCTGGCTGTCCGTGGGCCTGGCTGACCGTGGGCCTGGCTGTCCGTGGGCCTGGCTGACCGTGGGCCTGTATGACCGTGGGCCTGCCTGACTGTGGGCCTGGCTGACCGTGGCCTGGCTGACCGTGAGATGCGTTAGGAAGCCCCGTCGTCCAGCCTCTGAGACCAGCCTCTGCAGAGGCTGGGGCCCTCCGGATGCCGGCAGACACCCCCACCCCAGCACATTGCTCAGCTGAGGTGACCCAGACTTTCCCGCGCTGACTCACAGCTGGAGGGGACAGCAGACGGGTGCAGTCCTCCTGCAAGTCCCATCCCAGGAGGAGGAAAGTAGGTCAGCCCGGGCGTCGGGCGGCGAGGGACCCCGCCGGCCCTCCTGTCCCGGAGGCGGGCGGGTCTCAGACAGTCCCGGGCCTCCGGTTCCACCTGCGCGGACCTCCGAGCTCTGCCTCTCCCTCCCCCTGCGCCCCACTCTGGCCACCCAGTGTCAGCCCAGGAACCGGTCCAGGGGACCTCCTGATGAGGGTGCTCGGGGTAAAGGCTGAGCCGGCAAGACTGGCCCCAATTCCCGGTGCTGCTCCCCTCGTGGCTGGGCCTCGGTCTCACCTCTGAGGCCGGGGTTGGCGCCCGGCCCAGGAGCCCGTGAGAGGCAGACCCTCCGAGTGTCAGGAGCCCGCACGGTGCCTGGCAGACAGACACCGGACACGCGATGGACGGGTCGGTGTGAGTGTCCCGGTCTCCTCTGCATCGTGGGCGGAGGTAGAGCCTGTGTACCTGGCTCTGGGCTCCAGGGCCCCCTCGGGCTTTGCACCCACGGTGCTGTGAGCTGGGGCGAGACGTGGCTGCCCCGGGGGTTTTCTGGATCCTCCCCCCGTGACACGTTTGTGGACTTTTACCGGAGAGAGAGGAAGAGCGAGGAAGAGAGGAAACATCGAGGGGACCCAGCCACGTTGCCCGGCTGCCTCCCGAGCCCACCCCGGCCCCGGGTCGAACTCACAGCCCAGCTCTGTGCCCAGACGGGGATCCAACCTGAGCACGTCTGTTTGCTGGGGACGGCGCTTCCGCCAGCGGGGCCCCCGGCCAGAGCGCCTCGTGTTTTCCTCCTTATTCCGCCGAGTGTCCGAGTGTCCGGGGAAGTCCCCGAGACGTGCGCCCGGGCGTTATGTAACCGGGACGCGCCGAGGAAAACATTGTCGTGCTCGCGGGGAGCGCCTGCCTTCTGCGACAGCAGCCGGAGACCCATCGCAGGCAAATGCAGCCAATGCTCCCCCTTTTCCCCCCAAAATAAAGGCCATTTGTCCACCCAGGTTTAAATGGACCAATCCCTGTTTTGGCAAAAAGTAAACAAAGCCCCAGCATGCTTTGCAGCCAGGACGTGGGGTGGCTGGTCTGAGCGGAAGCCAATAGTTTGCTAGCAAACGCGGCCCAGATCGACGGGGGTGGGGATGGGGGGGTGGGGAAGGGACACAGCGCACTGAGGCGTCTCAGGCCTCCGTCGGGGGCTGTGACCAGGACACCCCTGGTGTCTGGTGAGAACTAAAGGGGCCGAGTTTGGGCCTAGCCCACCCCCCGAGTCCACCCCACGTTGAGGTTCCCAACGGAATGCAGATAGGGGAGCTGGTGACCCCACGCTGAGTTATGGACACGGGGGGGGGGGGGCGGTGGCTGAGCACCCGGCCGGACAGGGGCCAGGAACCCTCTGGGAGGTGGAGTCGGGGGACGTGGTGGGGGTGGGGGCAGAGTTCAGGAGGAGGGGGAGGGGAAGGCATTCACAGGAAACCATCTCTGGCTCTGAGAATGGCAGAGGCGTGCGGGCCCTCCTAAAGGAGCCCCCGGGAAAGGTGGGTGGCGCTGAGTCCCCGGTGGGGGAGGGAGAGCCGTGTGCCATGCCTGCCCCGGTTTCTGCTCTCCCCCGGCCCCTTGAACCCGTCCTGCCCGCATGACAACTCTTCCAGCACCTGCGGACCGCTGTTTAGGAACCAGGGCTCTGGGGAGAGCAGAGGGCGCCCGAGGGAAACCCCAGCTCTGCCAGGGGTAAGGGCCCACCCTTCCTCCCCGCTCCCCTCAGGGTGAGGTGCCATGAAGGGCTTGGAGGGAAGCTGGCCACACCCGGCCTTGGGAAGTGGACCGCGGTCAGAGCGGCTCAGGATGGGCTGGCAGGCGCGGTAGATGCTCAGTGACCGGCCCAGATGGATGAGCCTGCCCACGTCCGTGGTGTAAATACTCCCACCGCACGCGCCCCGAGCAGAGCACAAGGCCGCCGCTCTGAGCGTCCCAGCCAGCTCCGGCCTCCGAGGACTCGCAGGCACCTGGCGAGGGACGCTCCGGCGCAGCTGCCGGGTCACGATCAGCTCCTGCGGAGTCTGCGGGGTGAGAGCGGCCGTGGGCAGCCCGGTGTGGGCCGGTGCGGGAGGAGCTGGCACCAGCTCCGTCATCATCCCGTGTGCAGGCCTCGGAGTGGCCGCGGTTGGTGTGACGGCCGGTTTAGGAACAAACACGCTGTCCAGGCCCCCGCCCCCACCCCCCAATCCAGCCAGAGCGAGCCTGACAGCAGTGAGCATGGCCCGGTGCCTCTGTATGCCCAGGGGAGGGTGAGCCATCTCACCCAGCCTGCAGACCAGGACACAGAGGCCCAGGGAGGCCACACATGCCTCTGAGCTGGGTGCCTCCACTCACAGCAGGGAGGGGTCCGGTCTGACCGGGGTCACCGCAGCAGGAGCCCCATCAGAAGGGTTGGAGACGTCGTGCGTGTAGCTGGCGCCGTGGGTAGAGGGTGAGGGCAGGCAGGCCTGGTGACCGGGTGAGAGGTAGAGTCAGCCGGGCCGCCGCCCCCTCCAGGCGCCCTCCCTCCCCACCCAGCGCCCTGACGGCGGTGGGAGCGGCTGTGCGGGACCTGCAGGCCGGACACTGCAGCGGGTGCTGCTGCTTCCCGTTAATATGAGCCTCGCCGACAACGGGGAGGGAACCCGGTTGCCATTTACCGTTCACCATGGGCCGAGGATTTCACAGGAGATCACTGCAGGGCAAAGCCGAGGCGCAGCCTGGGGTGGGGGAGGGCCCCCGGGGAGACACCCCGCCCAGGGTCTCATTAGCACCCCGCACGCTCTGTTCCGTGTTCCTTGGCACGGAGTCGGGGTTCTCCTGGGCTGAGGGGTGGCACGTGAATGCCGAACGGGCGGTCATGCCAGTTGCTGCCCGGCCACAGCTGGGTGAGCTCGGCGGGTGGGTGAGGCCGAGATCCCGGATGGGAGTGCCTCCTGGCGCCAGACAGGGGCTGGCGTGGGGTCCCGCTGGGCGCTCACACCTGTGAGTCCCGGGCTCTCCGGGGAGCGGGGCCACCGGCACAGGGCTGTCAGCTGCAGCTGTCCTAACGAAGGACCACAGCCGGATGGATGGGCGGACGGGCGGACGGATGGACGGATGAACAGATGGACGGGCAGACTGGGTGGCTTCAAGTGACAGGAGGAACCTCTCTCTCAGCTCTGGAGGTCAGAAGCCATGCTTGCTCTGGAGGCCCCAGGGAGGGGTCCCCCTGCCTCTCCAGCTCCTGGCGCCTGGGTCCCCCGTTTCTGGGGGTCTGCCAGGCAATCCCGCGTCTTCCCTGCTCGGGACGCCCGGGCGGCCAGGGCTGGGGCTGAGCCAGGATGAGCTCCTGATCTCCAGCTGTTAACGCAGCGCCTCTGCAGGCCCCGGTGCCCTAATAAGGTCACCGTCCCAGGTTTGGGGGTTGGGGGGTAGCCGAGGCCTGTTCTGAGCCCTTGTCAGCCTCCAACAGCCAAAGTGCCGGGGGTCCCCACATTAGCTTGGCGCCCCTCCTCTGGCGCTCCTGGCCTAGCCCGCAGGCTCCGCATCTGACCGGTCCGGCTGGGAGCAGCACCCTGGGGGTCCGGCTTGGAGCCCCCCCCCCCTTCCTCAGGAACTCCACGCCTGCCCGTGCCCATTCTTAGATAACCTGAGCCTGAATCTGCACCGCACACCCGGGACGCTCTTTGTGTCGCGGGGAGAGGCTGCGGAGGGAGAGGGTGCGGAGTGACAGGCGTGGGTGTTTCGGCAGCTGCCTCTGCCCCCCGCCCCCCGCCCCGGGGCACCCTGAGACACTCGCAGCCTCAGCGGCCCAGGCGGGACGGTGCTCCAAGACTCTGGGAGCAGATGGATCCGTTCTGGGTCGCACTGGCGGCCAGGAGGCTCACTGCAAACGCCGTCTCCCTGTTCTCCCTCCGATGGAGGGCTGTCTAACCTGGGCCTGTCTCCTGGGAAATGTTGGTTTCATACTCACAGTGAGAACAGCAAAACTGGGCCCCACGGGAAAGCAGCAGCCCAGCAGTGCTGGCAGGACGAGCAGCAGATGGCGGGTGGTGGGCTCACGGCTCCCAGTCCCTGTCCTCCTGCCGCCTGGGCCCGCCCGGTGCCAGCCCCCAGGATGCTGGCTGCGAGCAGGTACCCCTGCCCCTGGATCCACACCGTGGCCGACTCCTCAGGCCTAGGCAAGGCGTGAACCATCTTGCCGAGTCCTCGCTCCGAACTGTGGCTGAACCCTTGCTTCAAACTGTGGCTGACCCCTCGCCCTACCCCTTGGCCGGCTCGGTGTCTCCTCGGCCTCGGTGTGGGCAGTGCCAGGGGGCTCCAGGCGCAGAGGGCTGCCTGTTTGTCCGTCGGCGATGGGTGGAGCAGTGCCCTCTCTGTGCCTGCGACCTTCTTGGGAAAAAGGGTCTTGGCCGACGTCATTAGCTCGGGCTCTTGGGATGAAGAGGCCGGCTGGGTGGCCCCTGTGGCCGGCCGTGCCCTGGCGGTGAGCGTCCTTGTAAGAGGAGGGCAGGGGAGGTGAAGTCACCGATGCATGAGGAGGGGCATGTGGAGGTGGAGGCAGAGATGGGGCGATGTGGCCACACGCCAAGGACACCTGGCACCGCCAGGGGCTGGCAGAGCAGCAGGGACCCTCCCCGGGGGCCTGTGGAGGGAGCCAGGCCAGAGGGCACCTGGGTCTCAGCCCTCGGCCTGCAAAGCTCGGAGCAGACACACGCCTGCAGTTTCCATCGCCGTGTGAGGTTCGTTAGGGTGGGAGCCGCCCCGGGCGAGTGAGCAGACAGGGTGCTGTGGTGACCGCCGGACAGCGGCTGCTACACGGACGGGCAGGTGTGTCCGGGCATCAGAGTGGCTTCCCCCGGACCGGGAGGGGCCAGGGGACACAGCACCCAACACCCCACAGGGACAGAGCAGGGGCCGGATCCTCAGCATCCAGTGCCAAGGGGAGCAGTGACCTCTCACCTCTGCGCACACCCCGCCTTCCGCCGGGCGCCTGTCCGCGCCCACAGGCCAAAGCCGGGCTCTCCCGGCCCCCTTTCCAGATGACAAGCAGGCGTCAGCAGCCTCTGGCTCCGACACCATGGACACCTGGTCTCCCGAGTAGGAGACCCGGGCTGCTCAGGGGGGAGGAGCCCACGGGCCCGATGTGGGGGCGTTGCTGACACCGGGAGTGCTGTGTGCGTCGGGGGGCAGCCGCTAACCGTGGGGCGGCTCTGTGTCCAGGAGGATCTTTCCCAGAGTTCCAGCGAGGACTCACCAGCGGGCTCTTCCGGCTGTCACCCAGCCTGGTCTGGGCGCTCCCCCGGCCCGGCCTGGCCCAGCGAGGCCGCAGCAGGCCTGTCCGAGCGCCGCTGTCCGCGCCGTCTCAGACTCACTCCGAAGCCCAGCCTGACGCGTGTCCACCGGGGCCACTCTGCCTGGCTGCCCCCGACTCTGCCCAGTTCCCCGGTCGGACAGGAAGGCGAGGGCCCAGGAGGCAGCCTCGGGGCCTGACCTGGAGCAGAGCCGGGTGGCGGGGGGTGCAGAGCTGGGCGGCGTGAGGGCGGCCAGGCCCTTCGCCTCTCCTCTGGGTCCTGGGCGCTCGCTGCTGCTCTGTCCCTGCCGCCCCCACCCTGGGTGACTGCTTGGCCTTTGCGAGACGCTTGGCCTCGGGGGCTGTGCCACAAGGGGAGGGCAGCCTCGGAGCCACGTGTCTGGTCTGAAGGAGGCGTCTCTGGGTGCTGGGTCCTGAGTGGGGCAGGGCTGGCGGTCCTGATGGTGTGGCCTCCAGGCTGGGGGCTGCAGGAGGAGGCTCGTTGGCTGGGTTCTGGGTTGGGGGGCTGAGGACCTGGAGGTGGAGGTGAGCGAGTGGAGGAAGAGCCTGCATGGCATGTGGTTGTGGAGATTTCTACATGGTGGGGCAGGGAGGGCCCTCCGCAGGCCCACGGTCCGAGCAAAACCCATAGAATTTCAGACGGACTCGCGGGCCCTGAACTCAGCGTGACAGGCAGGAGCAGGGCACAAGGCTCCCGACTCCCGTGTCCTGGCCTTCCCACTGCGGGGCCCCTGGGGATGGGCAGCGCCGATGGGATGTCTCTCACCAGGCGCTCAGGTCAGTGAGGAACCCGAGGGTCTAGCCTCCCCCCTCCTCCCTCCACACCTCACACATACACCTACATACATGCACCTCACACATGCATCCATACACACACATCTCACACATGCATCTCACACACACATCTACACACACACCTCACACATACACCCACATGCATATGCACCTACACATATGCATGCAACCAAACACACATGTTCTCCCCATCACAGGAATAATATGGTCCGTGCTAAAAAAGCCAAATAACCGGGAAGAGCAAGTTTGCTTTCCTGAATGCTTTCACTCATCTGCCCCCCAGGGTGTGTGTCTGGGCAAATCTGACCCCTCAGAGCAGCGGGGTTGGGGGGAGGTTGTGGGGGGTAGAGGGATGTGGCCCCTAACCTGCCGGGTCACATGGGGAACCCTCCCACAAGCCAGAGCCGCATGAGGCGCCAGCAGCCTCCCCTCCCGGCCCCCTCCTCTCAGGTCCCAGGTGATGGGAATGGAAGGGCTGGAGGGACCTCGGCTGATGGATCGGGGGACAGGGCTGGGGTCCAGCCCGGCTCAGCATGGGGGGGGTAGGTTGTTTGTGCCTAGAGGACGGGAGGGGGTACGTGGGAAAACCCCTCACGTCACCCCCTCTGGTTTTGCTGCCGCAGCTGGGCCAGGGGGCTCCGGGGCCTGGGCCGCCTGAGGGAGGGTGCCGGGGAGGGTGCCCACCCACGGCCAGGAGCTGGTGGGAGACCTCCCGGGCTCAGAGGCCGGAAGGCAGAGCGGCAGCCCCCCAGCACCCCTGGGGGAACGTGGCCCCTCACTCCCTGCCCTGCTGTCAGCTCCCAGGGGCGCCCGGCTGCTGAGAGAGGAGGGGAGTGCGGGTGTGGGGTGACTTCTGGGGGTCCCTTAGCCCCCCAGATGTGCAGCCTGGAGGCCTCCCCGTCCCATGGGCCGTGGGGGGAGGCAGGGCGGGCCCGGCCCGGCTGCAGGCTTGGGCGCCCCGGGCTGGCTGGCCGGGAACCCGTCTCCACCCAGAGGAGAAGCTCCGGGCTCCTCCGGAGCAAGAGCAGGCAGGCGGGGGGAGCCCCAACTCCCCAACAACCCCCCTTTTTTTAAAACAAAAAACCACAAAAACTCAAAAATCAAAAAACTCCAAGTGGCCCAACCCGGGCCCCTCCACGCGGATCCCGGGGCCGCGGCCTGGGGCAGGGCGGCCGGGCGGGCAGCGGGGGAAGCCGCGGGGCCTGGGGTCCGAGGCCCGCGCTCGCTCGCCCAGGGCCGGGGCTCCGAGGCCCGCGCCGCCCGCCCACGTCCGCTGCGCTCCGCCGGGCCGGCCCCTTCCTCGCCCCGCCCCGCGGCCGCCGTCCCGCCCCCTCGGCCCGCGGCGCCCAATGGGAGGCGGGGGCGGGCCCCGGCCGAGC
>PVJN01057123.1:0-12558 GCA_004026805.1 Lasiurus borealis
GCGCTGCTAAGCAAGCAGCTCTGCCTTGCCTGGGATCAGCCCACAAGCCCATAGGCTGCCTGAAAGAGAGCGCACCCTTGGTATTGGAGGTGTTAATGAAACCTCTGCCTCGCTCTCCCCAGGGCGATGTCACACTTATGAAAATAACCCTGCAGAATTTAGCTACCAAACCAGTGCTGTGCAAAAGATGATGCGTTCATGAAGGGTGAGAGCTGGTGACCTGTTCGACCCTAACGTGTTCTTAACAACAAGTAAACTTGGACTATTTAATGCTGATACATAAAATGTTGATCTTGCAATTTCTCTTGAACCAAGTAGCTGCTGTTCCCTCCAGTGCCTCCTGCATCTCCCTAAGTTCTACTGCTCATACCACATACCCACACGCATTACCTGCCCGGCCACAAGAGGCATTCGGATTTTCTCCTGATCTAAAGAGGGGGGACCCAAGGTAGATTTGAGGAGTTGGTATGCTCATTTCTTTTGTGGACAGGTATAGCTTTAAATCCCTTAAATCCTAGCTCTGTCATTCTCCGGAAGCTTGGGGGAATGGATGGTGGTAGGAGTGACTCTGGGACCTGTGTTAGGAGAGTAAAAGAGCAGGGAGGAGAAGAGCATCAAGTCTTAAGCACATTTCTAGGCAATTGAAGGTGCTTGTTAATGCTCCCAGCAAAGGATGTTCTTGGGGGGACACACTGAGTGGTAAAGAAAGTAGTCAGCATGTTCTGTTATGAAATTTCACCTATCCTCCATTTTGGCTAATTTTGCGTAGCAGACTTAAGTTTCTGAGAGGGTGAAAATTACAATTGGTGATGGGTTTTTAAATATTCAGCAAGATTATATTTTCAGTCTTGTAAAAGCCAGTGCTTTTTAAAAAAAATCAATTTGCTACATCACTGAGTGAGCCACGCCAGCATAGCCAAGGGTTCAGCAAGCCTGAGGGAGGGCTGATGAAGGATAAAGAAAAGACAGATGAAGAGAATACGAAGAGAATAAGCTGGGTCTAGGTGGATCTTCTGTGCATACCTGAGAGCACAGAACAGATCCAGACTGCAAGCTGATGCTTTATTTTATAGTCAGAGGTAAACAAGGTATTACAATGTTCTTGTGAGTTTCACTTGTTTGGGTAGCACTTGCTGCACCTCCCACAGGAAAGATCTAGGGAGCAGTCACAAGATCAAGCTTAATTATGCTAAGAGGGCTGTGCCCTTTAAGCTGGGACTGGTTTGCAGCTTTGCCAGCAGATCAGTCCAAGGCTTAACCCTATAATTGCTCCCTACATAGCACCCTTCTTTTAATTTTAAGCTACTGATAATGGAAGTAAAACTTAAACATCAAGAACAAAGTTCTGACTACTAAAATATTAACAAAACAATGCCAGTGCAAATCCCAATAACAAAACAGTGCCAGTGAAAAACACAATAACAAAACAATGCTAATGCAAAACCCAGACATGGTTAATAAAACAAAGCTAATGCAACACTGCAAAAATAGAGAAATCAAACTACAGTAACATTTTTCAATGAAATGAAAGTTTCTTTTGCTGATTTACTCAAAAGTCCTCAGACTTGCCTCGCAAGAGTTTACAGAAGACTGGCAGCTAACCAGTGCTGGCATGGCCAGAAACATGGTTGAGGGAGTATCTTCCACTTCGTGCTTTTCTGCCATCTGCTGGGCCTCAGTTGTTAACTTCTTCAGCTGACCCCAGGTTGGCACCTCGGTCTTTTGTATAGCCTTCGTCATCTCCCTTCTCCACTTTGCTGTCATCAGGCAACTCTCAGTCTTTTGAACGATGGAACGAGGAGATTCTCTGGGTCCATTGTGGTGACATAATGCTCTGGCACCCAAATTGGCTGCGCTGCTCCTTCTGGAAAGATACAAACACAACCTTTTCCTCACACCATTACTGGATCTGGTCCAAACCATTGTCCAGTTTGTGCATCCTTCCATCGGGCTAAACCCACAGAGGCTATTGTATAGGAGACCTGATGCCTTTCAGTTGCTGTATGACCCACTGCATCGCAATTCAAAAAATTTAAAGTATAAAGAACATGACTGAGTTTGTTTTGAGGTGACACATAACATCTGTCTCCCCCTTTCTGTCTCAGTAATCGCATCCTGAGGGTACAATTTGCTCTTTCCACTATTGATTCACCTTGAGTGTTGTAAGGGATACCAATTTATGACAAATTTGATATTGCTGACAAAAATGTTGAAAAGCAGAACTAGTGTATGTGGGTCCATTGTCTGTCTTTAGCTCTAAGAGAGTACCTAGTACCACAAAGGCAGCTAGGCAATGATTAATTACATGCTTGGCACTCTCTCCCATTTGGGGAGTTGCAAAGATAAAACGAGAGCAGGTATCTACATTAACATGTACCCATCTATGCTTACCAAATTTCGGTGAAATCTATTTGCCAAATTTGATTAGGTTTAAGACCCCTAGGATTAACCCCCAACGATTGTACAGGACAATGAATTACACAGAGAGCACTGCTTAACAATTTGACGAGCTTGCTCCCTAGAAATACAGAATTGTTTGCGGAAGGCAGCAGCATTTTGATGATGCAAAGGATGGGAGGACTGGGCAAGAGAAAATGGGGTGGCCTCTTGCATTACAGCAAAGAGGCGATCAATAGCATCATTGCCTATAGCTAATGGTCCAGGGAGACCTGAATGAGATCGGATATGACCAATAAAGCAGGGAAATTGTCGTTCTCTAATGATTTTTTGAAGGCTGGAAAGTAAATGAAAGAGTTCCTCTGAATTAGTGTGCCCTATCGTAGCCATTTCAATTAGTTTGGCCATACTTACCACATGGCACTATCGCTATATAGGCTAATGGGCCCCGTAACAAAATCTGTCAAGGCATAGATAAGAGCTTGTATTTCTACGCGTTGTGCTGAAGTATAAGGGGTTTGAAGGACTTTACATCTCTGCTGCAGTAATATTCAGCTTTTCCAGATCTGGGTCCATCTGTAAAAACGGTTAATGCCTGAGGTATAGGTTGTGACTTCACTGTCTTTGGGAAGGTAAAGGCAGTAACTGAGAGAAATTGTAGGGAAAATTAAAACCTGTAAGGGAAGGGAGTAATCAATTCCAGTAAGTTGTGCTGAACTTAAGGCATCCTCAGATTTATGTAAGGCTGTCTTGGCTTCCTCTGCCAAGCAGCGTGGGGATGATGGAGATGAATCTCCCCTTAGTTTATGAAATAAAGGGCTTAAGTCAGCAGTGGTTAATTTTAAAGCAGGTCGAACCCAGTTAATATCTCCTGATAATTTTTGGAAGTCATTTAATGTAAGTAAAAAGAATTTGAGTTTTCTGAGGTTTTATTGTTTTTCTCTCAATAATGCTGCCAAGATAAGAAAAAGGAAATGTCCTTTGAACCTTTTCAGGTGCCATGCATAATCCAGCACAATGCATGGAATCCTACAAATCCATATAGATATTATTTAGGTGCGTTTCATTTTTATGAGCTAAGAGAATGTCATCCATATAATGGATAATAAGAGCCTCGGGATATTTTTTCCTTATAGGATATATGGCTGCAGCCACAAAGTCCTGACATAAGGTAGGACTATTGGCCATGCCCTGAGGCAATACTTTAGCATATCTCCACCCCCTTCATCCCAAACCTTGCTTCCTCCTATCCTCGCTCCTATTTGGGAGAAAGCACATCCTTCAGAGGGCTCTCTCCCATGGGAGCTGTAGTCCCAGGGACTGGAGGAGGCTGTGGAGGTGCCGATGGTGGAGTGGGAAGCCTCTGGCAGCCTTCCCCCATCTGTCTTGATTCCCCTGCCACATTCCTCCACTCCTCTCTGGAGTGGGCTCTAGGCAGTTTCGAATCAGGGACCACAGACTGAAAGTAGAGGCAGGCACTTCCTCTGGACCTTCAGCTATATAATGATTAGGAAGTTATTTTCCTACCTTCCCCCAGGCCTCTATATTTACCTTTTCTTCCTCAGAAGACCATGGGCCGTTTTTACAAAGTCCAAAAAATCGAAAAGCTGTTCATACCTCACAGAACAGCCCCTTACTTGAAGCATAGCCTTAAGCATGGCTATGCATACATTCTTTCTCTGCAGTTCTGATTTGCCCATGTTTTACACCTCGCTAGTACTACACCCCTACCTTATGCAAACAAGTCCGCATTTCTAGGAACAAGCTCATCAGTTCCCTTACACTCAGATCCACAGGTTGGAGACAAGAGCACTGAGCTAGAGTCACATTGCTGGGTCTAGAGCTGTGTTGTCCCGGGGGCTGTGTGACTCTGGCAGGTCACTTAGGCCCTGAGTGTCCGTGTGTAACGAGGGCAGTAGTAGTAGCCTTTTGTATCTCCCAAGATTGCTGAGAGTCCCCGCAGAGGAAGCAAACAAGAAAGCAGTACACACCTGTCACACGCTGTCCGGATGTAGAGGGAACTGTTGTTGTGGCCACAGAATGCCATCTGCATCCTCGTGAAGTCAGAAAGGCCCCCCCTGTCGGTTCCTTCCTTCAGTGCCTGGGGTGAGGCATCCAAGTGGGAGACGTGGAGTCCCTCCCCTCCCCTGCTTCACCTTCAAGCTCCTTCTCGGCCTTGAGCGCTGTCCAGGCTGCGTCTTTGTTATGAGAGAGAAAAGCTGCTTCCACCTCGAGGTGGGCTCCTGCTTCACTGTCTGTGAACCTTTTGCGTCCTTTCCCCGACTGCTATGCTATCCTCTTGTTGGTTTCTTCTGGCTTTGAACACAGCCAACACTGCCTTGTTTTATTGTCTCTGGCATTTTGACCCTCCGCTAACTGTACCCTTCATAGATGCTTTTTCAAGTGCATTCCTAGTTTTTTTGTGTGTTTTTTTTTAACATATATATATATATATATATATATATATATATATATATTTTTTTTTTTTTTTAATTGATTTCAGAGAGGGAGAGAGAGAAATATCAATGGTGAGAGAGAATCATTAATTGGCTGCCTTCTGTATGATTGGGGATCAAGCCTATAACCCGGGCATGTGCCCTGACCAGGAATAGAACCATGACCTCCGGGTTCATAGGTCAACACTCAATCACTGAGCCACGCCAGGCGGGCTCAAGTTCATTCCTAGTTTTTTGTTTTTAAATATATTTTATTGATTTTTCACAGAGAGGAAGGGAGAGAGATAGAAAGTCAGAAACATTGATGAGAGACATCGATCAGCTGCCTCCTGCACGCCGCACAGTGGAGATATGCCTGCAAGCAAGGTACATGCCCCCAACCAGAATCGAACCTGGGACCTTTCAGTCCGCAAGCCGACAGCTCTATCCACTGAGCCAAACCGGTCTCAGCTAGTTTCTAGTTTTATTGTTATTTACCTTTCTCCTAAAGCTTGCATTTGAGCTTGCAGAGAGCTCCCATTATACACAGGGTGGGGCAAATAGGTTACAGTTGTCATGCAAATAAATAGCACAATAATTGATAAACAATTACACAAGAATAGACTCTGTTTGCTGTACTCACAGCTGTAAACCCCACGTTGTCTGCCCGGTACAGGCACATTAGTATTCCTCAGGTGGTGCCTTTCCTTTCTCAGGGGCTCTCTTCAGGGTTGTCAGCGGAGAATTCCTTCTTTCCTGCAATCACCCGCCAGGTTTTCAACAGTCATCTCATCCCTAAGGTTTTGGAACGTGCTGTCCTAAAAGACGGGGGAGGTGTTCGCCTGAGCTCACAATCCCTTTTCCATGCTGTTGCAAATTCCAAGAGGCTGCAGTCTCTTTTCTCCTTCCTTCGGATGTTATCCTAGAGTTGCCTTTTTAACCAGACCCTGGCTCTTTTAGATAGCATCAACTTCCATTACCGTTCTGGTCAGAGGGGCCTCCTTTCTCTCTGCATCATTATAAATGCAGAATCAGGGGCGTCCGTGGAATTTTTTTTTAGCTCCAGATGGAATAAGGGCCACTTGCTTCTAGCCTTTTTAAAATTGATTTCAGAGAGAAAGGAAGAGGGAGAGAGAGAGAAACATCAGTGATGGGAGAGTATCATTGACCAGCTGCCTCCTGCTCAGCTCCCACCCGGGATTGAGCCCACAACCCAGGCATGTGCCCTGACTGGGAGTCGAATGGTGACATAGGGTGACATTCAACCGCTGAGCCATGTCGGCTGGGCTGGCTAAGCTTTCAGATAGAGTGGTTTATGGGGGGAATATAGTCGGCATAGGTTTGATTTCTTCTCGCCATCTTGGAGACTTTGGGTCATGTTTGTGAATAGGAAATATGTCAATATGCAACGTGTATAGGAGCTGTTGATCCAGAAGCTTTAGTGCTTTCATCTCTGCTGTCCTTTCTCTCATCCGTTATGTCATCTTTAAGGAGGAGGTGGTGCTTTTCTTTTGGTCACAGCTCTATGGAGACAGACAATTCACATACCATACAAATCACCACTGTAAAGTGTATGACTTAGCAGTGTGTAGTATATTGACATAGTTCCACAGCCATCAGCACAGTCAGTTTTAGGACACAGGAAGAGGTATTTTCATGCACAGCCATCAAGTCTGCAGGAAGAGGATCAATTAAACAATAACCCCCGTGGAAGGAGGCACAGCATCTGTCCTGTACAATTTCACTCAGCTCGTTAGAGGGAGTGGATCCCACGTACTTAACCAGTACTCTTCAGAGTTCCAGGAGCAAGGTCGCCCAGGCTATTGGGGCAACCTTCTGAACCCTGCGATAGCTGTGATTAGGGTCCCCGAGAAGGCGTGCCTTGTTAGAGTGGGCTGCCCGGTGTGCACATCGCACACTCTTCGGCGTGGTGTCCCTGGAAACAGAAGCGCTGGCAGGCGGAGGGGCTTTGCAGGGGTTCCTTACAGACCTGCCGTGCTCTGGACTCTGCCACCTGTGCCCGGAGGCCTGGGGTGGCACTCAGGAAATGTGCAGAATCGTCGTCTCCCCGGTTCCTCCTCAGCCCATCCCACTTCATCCCGCCCTTAGAAGCCAGAGTGACCTTGTGAAGTCATCTGTGAATCATGTCTTCCCTCCTTTAAATCTTTTGATTATGTCCTACTGCTCAGAGTTCTCGCCTACCATTGCCTACACAGCCCTGCATGGATGACACCCTTTTTTTAAAAAAATATATTTTATTGATTTTTTACAGAGAGAAAGGGAGAGAGATAGAAAGTCAGAAACATCAGTGAGAGAGAGACATCGATCAGCCGCCTCCTGCACGCCCCACAGTGGAGATGTGCCCGCAAGCAAGGTACATGCCCCCAACTGGAATCGGACCTGGGACCTTTCAGTTCGCAAGCCAATGCTCTATCCACTGAGCCAAACTGGTCTTGGCTGGACGACACCCTTTTGCTGCCTTAGCTCTCTCTTCCGTGGCTGGAGCCTGTCCCAACCTGCCTTTTTCCTCGCTTTCTCGGGATTAATATACATGCTGTTTCCTCTGCCTGCCTAATAGCCACTTTTCCTTATTCTTCCGGCCTCAGCTTCACTGTAACATTTTTAGTGGAGCTTATTTCTCACCCCCTAGATCATCGCCATAACGCCAGCTGCCACTCCTTTGTGGCATTAAAGCACCTCTGTGATGAAGCACTGCTTAAATGTCCGTCAGACCATATGATACTGGAGGCCAAAGACTGTATGTCTTCCACGTTAGTTACTGATACTTAATACTTGGTACAGAGCGGGTGCACGTTACTGCTGAATTTCAGATGAAGGAGGGAGTTTCTAAATGAAGGCTGCCACGAGGTGGCTCAAGGAAAGCCCTTACAGGCCAGCCTTTGGCGTATCCCGCCGCCCACCAGAGGGCACTTTGCACACCTTGCCTTTCCTCCTTCATGAGGAAAACTTGCTTGAGTGATAAAGAAATCTAGGCTTTGCTGTTTAAGCCATCAGAAAGGGTTCTTTGATATTTACATTCAAGCCGGACTTAACCGTAGGCATGAGCAGATACAACCCCCTTTATTTTGCAACGGAGGAAACTTGAGGAGAGCTTTAGAGACTCTGAAGGCACCTGTCCATTAAGGGCAGAGCAGCCTCTGCTCTCGGGACTCCCCTCCGGAATTTTCCTGCTTATCCAGGGTCTCATGTTTGTTCAGACCCTCTGACTCCATGAAGTGCTTTTCCCACAGGCCTGGGTTAGGCACCCGCAAGTGCGACCACAGGTCCCGCAGTGAGTCTTACGTATGTTTCTGTCGTTCACATACTTTTAGGTAACCTGTTCTGTGCAGAGCAGGGCACAGCTGGAGTTTATCAGGATCTTCTAGTATGTCTGTAGGTTATTTTGAACATTAACAAAATGAGTTCAAAATTTTCCTGTGCTTTTCTTTATAGTTGTTTTGCCTTTGCTTTTTACTTTTATCCTGTCTTCATTTAACACCTTTTTTCAAGTCAGTATAAGCCAATGCAGCTCCAAATTAACATCCTTTAAGGGTAACATTAAGCATATCTATGGCCAATATTCACCAGTTATCAGCCAATTGGTGATAGTCCCTGTGTTGACCATATTAAGATTGTGTAGCACCCAGTATTGTGGCTCTCATGTGTTTCTTCTGCCTTAGCACACATGAGGCTTGTGATACTCTCTCATGGGTGAGAGACGTTCCCTAGAACACTACCAGGGTGGGGTGTCTATAGGGTAAGCCCATAAGTACCTAATAGGGGTTACAACCCACACCCACTCCAATCCTCACCATCCAGAAAACCATGAAAAAGTGTCCTGGATTGGGACTTGGGAGCCGAGAGCTACACTCCTGGCTCTTCTCCCAGTCATGGTGTGACCTTTGGCAAGTTTCTTTCTTTCTTTTTTTAAATTAAATCTTTATTAGTCAGATTATTACATTTGTTTCTCTTTTTTCCCCTCCACAGCTACACTCCACCCGGTTCCCACCCTTCCCTCTACCCTTACCTCCCCTCCATTGACCTCATCCACAGGTGTATGATTTTTGTCCAGTCTCTCCCTGTACACTCCTCACCCCTTTCCCCCTGAGAATTATCAGTCCCACTCTCTTTCTGTGCTCCTGATTCTATTATATTCATCAGTTTATTCTGTTGATCAAATTTTTAATTCACTTAATTTTTAGATTCACTTGTTGATACATACGTATTTGTTCATAATTTTTTACCTTTTACCTTTTTCTTCTTCCTCTTTTTAAAGAATACCTTTCAGCATTTTATATAATACTGGTTTGGAGTTGATGAACTCCTTTAGCTTTTTCTTATCTGTGAAGCTCTTTATCTGCCCTTCAATTTTGAATGATAGCTTTGCTGGATAGAGTATTCTTGGTTGTAGGTTCTTGCTATTCATCCCGTTGAATATTTCTTGCCACTTCTGTCTTGCCTGCATCATTTCTGTTGAGAAATCAGGTGACAGTCATATGGATGCTCCCTTGGAAGTAATAAACTGTTTTTCTCTTGCTGCTTTTAATATTCTCTCTTTGTCTTTTGCTCTTGGTATTTTAATTATGATGTGTCTTGGTGTAGTCCTCTTTGGATTCCTTTTATATGGGGTTCTGTGTGCTTCCTGGACTTGTAAGTCTATTTCTTTTACCAGGCGTGGGAAGTTTTCAGTCATTATTTCTTTAAAATTTTTTTAAATATATTTTATTGATTTTTTTACAGAGAGGAAGGGAGAGAGATAGAAAGTCAGAAACATCGATGAGAGAGAGACATTGATCAGCTGCCTCCTGCACACCCCACTGTGGAGATGTGCCCGCAAGCAGGGTACATGCCCCCAACAGAATCGAACCAGGGACCCTTCAGTCTGCCAGCCGACGCTCTATCCACTGAGCCATTATTTCTTTAAATAGGTTTTCAGTATCTTGCTCTCTCTCTTCTTCTGGCACCCCCACAATTCTGATGTTGGTATGCTTGAAGCTGTCCCAGAGGCTCCTTACATTATCTTCACATTTTTGGATTCTTTTCTCTTCTTGCTTTTCCAGTTGAGTGTTTTCTGATTCTTTACATTTCAAATTTTTGACTTGATTTTTGTCTTCCTCTAGTCTGCTGTTAGGTCTCTGTATAATATTTTTTATTTCAGTCAGTGTATGTTTAATTTCTAGTTGGTCCTTTTCCATCTCTAGTTGGTCCTTTTTCATCTCTAGTTGGACCTTTTCCATCTCTAGTTGGTTCTTTCTCATCTCCTTTTGGGTCTTGCTAACTTTATCCAACTTTTCTAGGATATTCTTGAAAAACCTTATAAGCATGGTTTTGAACTCTATATCCAGTCGTTTTTTTTTTACCCCATTTCTTTGTTTGTGTCTCCTTCCCTTGTCTCAGCATTTCCACTGTATTGGGAGAACTTATGTGTTGGATTCAGCCTTATGATACCAGACTTGCAAAACTGCAAAAGCCTCTCTGTTGAGCTTGAGATGGGTGGAGTCTCAAGGCTTAAGGGAGCACCTTTCCTTCCAGTTGGCCCCACCCTCCATGGCCCGAGTCTCACATGACTGGGTAATTGCTGGAGCGGTCCCTGTGCGCACACACACACCCTCGCAGTGCCTCTAGACTGCTGCCCCTCCGGCTCCCCTGCACTCCGGGACCATATGAGTCTGGGTCCCCTGGGTTTTGCCTGAAACTGGGGTTTAATGGAGTTAGAAGTGGCGCAGTCACAATCAGCAGTCAGTCCTCTGCGCACAGTTCTGTGCGCGTTATTTGGCAAGTTTCTTAACCTCTTAGAGGCTTAATTTTATTGTCTCACTAGAGGCCCAGTGAAGAAATGTATGTACAGGGCAGAGGGTGGGGGATTGTCCCTCAGCCCAGCCTGTACCCTCTCCAGTCTGGGAACCCTCGGGGGATGTCCGACTGCCGGTTTAGGCCTGGTCCCACAAGGCAATCCTAAACCGGCAGTCGGATATCCCTGTCACAATCCTGGGCTGTTGGCTCCCAACTGCTTGCCTGCCTGCCTGCCTGCCTGATTGCCCACTAACTACTCCCCTGACAGCCTGATTAATACCTAACTGCTTCCCTGCCAGCCCAATTGCCCCCAACTGCCCTCCCCTTCCAGCCTGGTCCCCCCAAACTGTCCTCTCCTTTTGGCTTGGTCACCCCTAACTTCCCTCCTCTTCTGGCCTGGTCTTCCCTAACTGCCCTCTCCTGATGGCCTGATTTCCCATAACCACCCTCCCCTCCTAGCCATCTTGTGGTGGCCATCTTTGACCACATGGGGGTTGCCATCTTGTATGAGGGCGTGCAGGTCAATTTGCATATTACCTCTTTATTATATAGGACAGTGGTAAGAAATAGCCTATCTTATCACTTATTGCCCAGGTAAATATTGTTAGATGAATCACTTCAGAAAGGTATTAGGTTGTACAGGTGTTGATTTGTCTTATTGTAGAGCCTGGCCTATTTAATTTGTGCTATTGCCCAAACTTATGACCAAGGCTAATTGTTGATGCTCTTTATTTTCCCTTTTGAAAATGCCTACTCTGTTCCATTAAGAATCCTTAGTATAAGAGTAAGTAGATGAGTTTGACACAAGAAAAAATAACATAAATTAACACACATGCCAGTCTACCAGCATACTGCTTAGATGTTAGTCAAGACACACATGTAGAGTCTCTTAAGCTCTTTTTATAGAATTAAACACCAGGTGCATTTTGCATTTAAAGAATTGAAGGTGGTTTCTTTAGAAAGAGATGTTTTTACCAGTATCTTTTCTATGATAATGAACAGATTTTGAACTTGAAATTCAGTAGAAGGTTACGATTACATTTTGCTTATATTCCTATGAATGGTGTTTCTGTGAAAAATTGAACACTTTTTAACGTATTTCAGTGCAATAAGGGCAAAAGAGGACCCCTGTACTCATTCTGTCTGTTTTCGTGGTATTTTTAGAAGTGACTCCAAAGGAACGCTAGGATGTGAGAGCTCTGCTAAATGCAGGTTTCTTTATAGCTCCAGTCTGGGCCACTTACGTAGGAAAGATCTGTGTAGTGTGAAAAATGGGATCATGTGAACATGAGTAATCTTTCTACATGGCCACGTTTCTACCCCCTTGTCTATTCTGTGGTGTTCGGAGAAAATTTATAAGAGTCGAGTCAATTGAATCTTCTCCCATCTAACAAAAATATATGCTTTAACTCATATGAAAAATTTCTTTATAAAAATCTGAGAGGTCCCTGCTACACACACACGCTCGCGCACGCATGCGCGCGCGCGCACACACACACACACACACACACACAACTATTATTTAATACAACTTGGTCATGTTGTCTCTTAGAAATGTGTAAGTCAGATGTTTATTACTTGATCTGCATTTTGCAGTAGACATTGGCTATAGTCTGCCAATTCAGCTCAAAGAAACCTTTTTCCTAGTTGAAAGACACTAGACCACAACCAACCAATCTGGGTTTAGTGGTGACTGTACCACATATTCAGTAGCTTGAAGGAAGGATGTGTGTACGTGTTAATGACAGTGCTTTTGAAACCTGTAATGCACTCTGTTTGTGTGCAGTGGCACTGATAAAAGTAAATTCCATGAAATCACAAATGCCTAATATTCGAGCTCTTCTGGAAGAAGCTTATTAGTTTAATTGGCTTTTTTTTTTTTTTTCATGATAAAAGGAGTTAAGTATTTCAGGCAAGGTAGGGGGAAAGTGGG
>PVJN01057124.1:0-12540 GCA_004026805.1 Lasiurus borealis
GTGGTATTATAGAGCCACACAGCTCAATGACAAAACCTTGTGACTAGCAGCCTTCATTAATCCACACCCTGATGCAACAGAATGCTTTGAGAAATGGGTTTGAAGCACATCTGTGAAACTTATGATCCTATGGGTACTGGCATTTATTTCTTTGGGGTATCACTTTACACTTAAGTTTTTCTTGGTAGAGTATTTTTCAGAGACTTCTCTTTTGAGGCTAAATTAAGAATTTCTGTTCCTGATTTGAGTTCCAAGAATTGTGCCTTTCCTGCCCTCCGCCCAAATTGGAAGATACAAACCGTGGGAAAAAGTGTCTTTACAGACTGTATTGAGTAAGTTATCTAACTTGGTTTATTTAGCATAGTCAGGAAACCTTTCACATGCTTGGCATCCTCCATTATTTCTCTCTAAGCTAAAACAGTTCTGTTTTTGTTTTTTAATGAGTTTCTGGGTTCTTACTTCGAAGGTGGGGAGTAAGGTGGGCACCAAGGCTGACAGGTAGTAAGTCGATGTGAAACTCCTGTTTCTTCCTGTTCAGATCAAAGTCTTTCTTTCCAATATTTACTCTTCCTCAAATAGGAAGAGGGAGAGCAGCAGAGAGAAAAAAATGAGACATATAAATAACTTTGCGGGATTTACTTGAAGTAAAAGAATATGCATTTATGCAGTTATGTTCTAGGCACTGAAAAGCTGACCGAAAAGAGAACCTCTACCCTTGTAACCCTCATCCATCCCAGTTATGCCGGAGAAGGACGTTGGTCTAATTTTAACCGGGAGACTAAGATGCACAAAGAACAAGTATCATAAAGCATTTTTGGAGCCAGAAACATTTAAGTTTCTTGACTCACTGCTTCTCTTACTCCAGACCACACAATTATATCCAAGTGAATTGCTGTTAGAATTAGTGCCTTCAGAGGAGACGATTGCCTGTAATTGGCAGCTATAAACCACTTCACTGAGAAAGCTGGGGTCTTAGATGCTGTGAGAAATAATTGACAGACTGAGGCCTGAGTGAGTCAGGCTCTGGTGAGTCATAGCACTTTTAGGTCAGACTTTTAGACGGACTCTCCAGATCTGGCTTTTTTTTCCCTCCCTCGGGGAAGGGAAGTGCCCCAAGGCAAAGAGCTAAGTAGATATCACAAGAGTAGAGTGCCTCTGGCCAGTGTTTACCCGAGTGTGGTTATCAAATCCCCTGTTAAAGTCCCGTGGGGTGCTTGTTAAACGTGCAGACTCCCGCTGCTCTTTCCACCCCACCGCCTGGAGGCAGGAGGCCAGCCTCTGAGACAAGCGTTCCAGGGGTTTCCCTGCACACTCGAGTCTGCCTTGGACTTGCTTCCCAAACACACAGATCCACCTGGATCACCGCTGGCGGAGGTTCCCTCCACTGAGCCAAACCAGTTAGGGCTACATGTTTTGTTTTAATGAAGGATCATATTAAGCATGTTGCTCTGCAGCTTGCTTTGTTTCCCATCTTGTTTTTAACAATATAAAAGGGACTTTATTACAAATCTATGCCATTCATTAACACAAGGCTCACATATCAAATGCCTTACAGGGGTTAGGCAGATAACATAAATAAGTTAAATGGAGCAGGGAGGAACTGCAGAAAACTGGAGGTTTTCCATCTAGTGAAACGAGAAGCTACCCAACTCTAGCCAACTGCTGCCTCTTGGGAATGTGGATTCAGAATTGCCAGACCTGAGTTCTCTAAAGAAGGAAGAAATTAAACTTGTCTAATGTGCAATCTCCAGATATTTAAGTATTGATAACTAATTCAAATTAAATATTGGGTGAACCAGCCAAAATGTCTTCAATCCAGGCACTGCCCTCAAGTCACCCTTTTGAAACCTCTAATGCAGTGGATACATAATCTTCCATGATATGCCCTTAATTTAAAAACCTTTCTTGCTTTTAACTAACAGAATACAAAATGTTATTGCTGAACCCTTAAGCTGTGATATTACAGCTGCTAAAATAGACAGTCTCGTCTATACCTTTGTGCGCTTATACAAATAATTCTAGAAGTAGATTCAAAACTACCCTAGAAAAGACTATCGATTTACAATCCTATTAACAGTACATGAGGGTGTCCTTTTCTAGGGAGCTTTAAACAGATTCCCAGGTGCCACCCTGGAGATCAGATGTAGTGGGTCTGGAATGGAGCCCAAGAATGTTTGTTTTTTTAAGCTCCCAGATGGTTCTAATGATCAGAGAGGTTTTGGAACCACACTTTTAGATTACTAACAAGTTGTTTGGGACCATTTCCAGTAAATTATAAAGGAAACTGTAAATACTTCATTTGTACTTCTCTGTTTTAGACTGTTCCTAATTACAGCCCTCTGTGGAAACACGAAAAGGCCCTGCTGCTGCTGTTTCAGGCAGTTCAATCAGAGCAGAAAAATAAATAAACCAAGTCAGGAACCTTTGAGCAGCTTTTATTGGTACAGCCTACGAAAAGGTGTGGTAGCCATTCTGAGCAAAATCCTATATCCCAGCAAGCTGTTCAGTGTTATGTTTAACACACCATTGACCCAGAAAGTTTAAGTTCCTGAAACAGATACTCAGGTCACTAAGAAGCTCCAAAAACAATAGGTTAAGCCCTGCTGCTCTGTTAAGACCTGAATGGCGCACACATACACACACACATACTCTCTCTCTTTTTCTCTCTCTCTCGCTCACTCGCTACTAGATGTGCATCCTTGTTATGGGGTTACTAAAAAGGTACACAATGGTATCCAGTTTTTTAGGTTGACTCCAGTTCACTCCCCCATTTCAAGGAAAACACGTTTCAGCAGTGGCACGGAAGTCTCCATTCTGTGTTTGCCTAAGCAGCTCCTGCTTAGGATGAGTGGTGTCATAGGACATGATCGTCAGGATGGTACAGTTCACTCATCAGGCGGTAGATGTAGGAAGGTGCATTCCCACCAATGTTGGAGATAAAGAGGGTAATGAGCTCTGGGGGAACATAGTCAAACACAGGACAATGCACGCTGACTTTCTCCAGAATGTCCCCTGAAAGGCAATCACAGGTTATAAAGATAAAATTGAGGATCCTGCTGTAGTGGTTTAGTAGCCTATAGATTCTAGGCTCAGTAATGCAGGCATACTTGCTACCCCAAGGAGGGGAAGCTGCAACAAATGCAAACCAGAACAGATGACTTCAGATCACAATCCCTGTTGAAAACTATCCGATGCTTTTCTTTAGCCCTTAGAATAGAATTCAAATTTGGGATTGTAACTTTCAGGATCCCACCACACCACACTAATTACAAATCATACTAGTCTACCTCTTGCTCATTCCTCTCCAGCCATATGGCCACTTTTTCCCCAAATGGCTAAACAAGTACTTAACTCAGTCCCTTTGCACCAATGCCTGGAAAACTCCCCTTGACCTTCACACGGGGCTCTACGCATTCAGAACTCAGCTGATATGTCATCTCATTAAGACACTTCTCCAATCTAAGGTAGTCTCCTAACTACTTTCTATCTCATCATTAGTTTTTTTCTGAAAGCATCCCATCACCTGACATTTCCTTGTCCATCTGCTGCAACAGAACGTAAGCGCTGTGGGAGCAGGGCCTACCTGTATTGTTCATTGTCATGTCCCTGGTGCCTAGAATAGTGCCAACTATACAGCTGGTGCTCAATAAATATAAATATTTCTGAAAGAATGAATATTTAAATAAATGGATGAAGTTATTCAGGCCATGTTAACTTGATGAGGCTCACTGAACACAGCTGCTGCCTCAGAAGTCAGAGAAAGGACCCAACACACAAAGGGTGTCCAAGTTATAGGCAAGTTGTATAAGTCAAAGCATTTCAGAGCCCGCTTCCTTTGGCAGTGACATCAACCAAACGACTTCTGACAGCAGCAGCAAACAAATACATCTCCCACTGGGTTATTACCTGTGTCTCAAACAACATGTAAAGCAGAACCCAGTCAATGCTGAGTGATCCAACCCACCATAGCCCCCATAACTCACCTAAAATAGTTTAGTTTCAAAGCAAAAGGTACCTAAACTGGATCAGGTCTCCAGGCACTCTAAGGTGCTGAAGAAAAAAGTCCCTACAATAAGTTTGATAAAAAGCACAACCTGGTAGCATTAAATTCCACTGACCACCGAAACCAAAACCAAAATTCCAAACACACACACACACACACACACACACACACACACACACACACGCTTTTTTACCTTCCGTAAAGGGCAGAACTTCTTCAGGAGCCACAAACTTATGAAATGAATCTTCTTCATTGGGGAACTGGAAAAGAAATTTTTTTTTTAAAGATCCAACAATTATATTTCTAGATATATACCCAAGAGGAATAAAAAAATATATGTTCACACAGAAACCTGTGTACACATAATGCTAATAGTAACATTATTCACAAAAACCAAAGGATAGAAATATTTCAAATGCTAATCAGGAGATGAACAGATCAAGTGTGGTATATCCATACACTGGAATATTATTCAGTCATAAAAAGAAACCAAGTACTGTGCTTTAACTCAGATGAACTGGAAAACTCTCCCCTAAAACATTATGCTAAGCGAAAGGGCCCTTATTGTATTCCTTTCATATAAAATATCTAAAATAGACCTGGATCAGTAGTTGAGAATCAACCCATGCACTAAGAGGTCACTGGTTCAATGGGTTTGGGACTTGATCCAGTAGGGGTTATGCAGGAAGCAGCCGATGGATGTTTCTCTCTCATCAATGTTCTGATCTCTCTCCATTCCTCTCTCTCTCAAATCAATAAAAACATATTTTAAAACAAACCAACCAAAAAAAAAAAACAACAAAAAACTCTCATACAAACAAAAGAGGCAACCCCACATAGACACAAAGCAGATTAGTGGTTACTAGATGAGGCCAGGGGAGAAAAGGGAATGACTACTTAATGGGTACAAAGTGTTTTCCTGGGATGGAGAAAAAGTTCTGAAACTACAGAGTGGTAGGTGCACAATGCTGTGAATGTAGTAAATGCTACTGAACATTTTAAAATGGTTAATTGCATGTTATGTGAATTATACCTCAATTAAAAATATAGAGACCTATAAATAGATTGACATTTTCAAAGCAAATAGTTTTTATCACTAATGAAATGACTCTTCAGTTAGTAACTCATATTCAGGCTTCAGAGGACAGTCCCTGGAACTATGACAAATAAAACAAATTGTATGTTCCTAGTTTTAACTTGCTTGGCATTTTGAGAAGTGGTCAGGGTGATGAGGAGTGGTGGCAATGTAAACAGTGGGCCTTCCCCAACTATGTATCGTCCTGACCTTACAATTTTGACTTCTTAAAGCTGACAGGTTATAAATATCGACTGTTTTTCCTGGATCAAGACTCATGTGGCTTTTTCCAGCCTCCACTGGATCTAATCCATTGAGGGAATGCAGAAAAGCCCTAGAGTAGGTTGAAGGCCCAGAGATCAAGCCCACCCTTTGGCTTATCTCTGTTAAAGGCAGACAGACATACCTGTGGGGAAAGCTTGAACATAGGGGCACAGACGATGAGTGGGGTGGAATGGTGTTTTGCTGCCAACGCTAGAGTATGAGTTCCCGTTACAGCTCTCAGGGCGCCATTTGCCAGAATGGTCTTCGTGCCAATGATTACCTTTGAGACAGAAAGAAAAATGAGACAGGAGGTAATCAACCAACGACCTTGGATGCATATATGCATGGCCCATGGACACAGACAATGGAGAGGTAAGGACCTGGTTGGGGGAGAGGAAGTATGCAGAGAGGGAGGGGAGGCAGGCTGGAGGTCAACAGGGAAAAGAGGAGAACACATGTAATACTTTCAACAATAAAGAATTATTAAATTAAAAAAAAAAAGTGAGCCATCCCATTGGGCACAACAGCCTAACTGCTCAGGCCTAAGTCTTGGCCTCCTGAGGGGTTACATAGAACAGAAAGAAAAGGATTCTAGGCTTTGGACCACAGTTCAAGCTTAAAAGTGGGTTCCCAAGGAAAAAGTGAACAAAGTACAGATCAGGAAACTACAATATCTACTTTAGCCTTGTCTCTAAAAACCTATACCCCACACCTCCTGAGAAGTGGGGAGCTCTTCTCATTTTCCATCTTCCACCGCCAAGCTCTCTGAGCATAAGCGGGGAGCCCTCTACTGGATCCCTAGTAGCTGACCTGCTTAGAGTAGTCTCACTTCATTCTTTCAATGCTTTAACCAAAGACAGGCTATTCCAAATGAGGACCAATGATATATGGACAAAGGAAAAATAATTCAGTTAATTGAGCTGAAGTATGTACTTTCAATGCCCATGGCTCAGTGGTTAGTGTCGACCTATGATCCAGGAAGCCAAGGTTCCATTCCCAGTCAGGACACGTGCGTGCCCAGGTTGCAGGCTCAGTCCCCGGTGTGGAGTGTGCGGGAGGCAGCCAATCAATGATTCTCTCTCATTATTGATGTTTTTATCTCTCTCTCCCTCTCCCTCTCTGAAATAAAATCAATAAAAAATATATTTTTTCAAAAAGGTGCTAAAACCTTTTCCCATGGATATTATAAAGGAAACTAAAAGTCAATATTTTAGATGTATAATCTTCATAAGTTCAACGTAACTCCAAACACACCCACCTTGTTGACTCTTGACATCACAGCAAAAATGGCAGCGTCAGTCATGACAGTTGTCTCAATCCCTGCTTTAGACAAATTGACTGCCATTTCGTGACCCTGCAGAAGGAGAGAGAAGCTGATTGATGCTGGGACAAAGAGTGAGCGAGTGAAAGACCTCTCAAATGTAAATGGGTCTGGGGAGTTTTGTAATACTGAGCATATCCAACACACAATTTTCAACACCTAACTCACTTTTGTGCCTATAGTAGGTATTCTTTGGTAAGCTCCAAGGAAGCCCAGAGGAAGCTAATAAAGGTTTAGTACTCCACAGCGGTGCCAAAACTGGAAATAGCTACTTGCTTGCATAATCAGGCCTCACTGATGAGAGCTCCTGACTCATTGTTTTACAACATTCTGCCTCCTTATAGGTTTCCTTTCTTGAAACCTATTATTTAGCTAGGGATTAAGTGAGTTTAGACCAAGACTTGATCATCCTCAAGGTAATTTACCCTATTTTGATTCTTAAAAAAACAATGTTTATCTTTTGATGGACCCACCAGTTCACCCAACTTCCTTAAACCAATGTTTAAGAATGTTCACAGAATGAACAACTTGAAAATTCCCTTCATCTTTTACTGATCTTCTCACTGTCTTGCTTATCAATTCAAAGTTAGCATGGATCCCATCTATCACTCTGTTATTCTCTACTCAGCTTGCATTTTTCTTAGCAATCCCAGCAGCCCCCCCTACCTGACAGAAAGGAGCACACTCAGCCACAATGACGTGGAATTTCCTCTTCCGCGCAGCCTCTTTGAGGAAGGCCTCTACTGTTCGGGAGAAGCCAATGGTCATGATCACCTCATTAGAGTGGATGTGCTCCAGGGCCTGGGCTGCGATGTTCTCCATCGTCCCTTCTGCAAGAACAACCATTTTTACAAGGGAAACATGAAACTGTCACGCAACAATATGGACAGACATGGCAGAGCACCAAAGGGGAAGTGTGCCCACCACACAGACTGCCCACCTAGCTGATGCTGGGAACACGGGGCTTACAAACTTAATATGAAATGTCACATTTTCTTAAAAACCCTGCTCCTCTGAGATCTTCTGTCTCCCAAGTTCTCAGCCTGCCCTCCTTTGCAGCAGTGCCCTCTCATCATCAACTTAGCCGTCTGCCCTGGCATGACTCCAGCTCCCTTACAAATGATTTTGAAGACAATGACTTCAGGCAAGAAATGATCCATTCTGGGAGATTCTACAGTGCTGAGAATGGGGTAAACAGAACTTCCCCTTAAAAAAAAAAAATCATCCCAAAGGTGGCCACACCTCCATCTGAGAGGGAGGCCACAGAAGAAAAACAGAGAAGGAATTTGGAAGCAGCAGCTCAGTGCACAGACAGACCCAGCTTCTTCCTCCCCTGAGGAACTCTGATTGCAATAAGTACCTGCAGGTCTCCTGGTTCCCAAAGACAAGGGGAAAGAAGAAGGTGGTGTAAGTGGGTATAAAAATCAAGAGGAAGTTTAGTGAAGGAGGATCTACTAGCTATGGTTTTAGAAAATTCATCTTCTTTAAATGAAAATAAAGCATCCTGGCTGGTTTCTTTCAGTGATTAGAGCGCTGGCCTGAGGACTGAAGAGTTGTGGGTTCGATTCCAGTCAAGGGTATGTACCTCAGTTGCAGGCTTATGCCCTATGCAGAAGGCAACCAACCAATTGATGTCTCTCTCCTCTCGATGTTGTTCACTGTGTCACTCCCCCTCCCTTCCACTCTCTCTAAAAATCAATGGGAAAAATATCTCAGATGAGAATTAACAACAAAAATTTTTTTTTAAAGAAAGAAAAGAAAGCGCTGTCCTGGTGGAGTCTCTGCTACAGCGGATGTGCACTTTGCAAAGGTTTGGTCTGCAGGGAAATGCAGAGTGCCTTATCTTAGTCCTACCACCTGTTCCAACCCTCTCTCATCCGGATGGAGGGGAAACCTCTGGAAACCAGAGTACTAGCTATACCGCCCATCTCTGCTGATAACTCGGAGGGTCTTCTGCTGTCCCCTCATTTTTCTGCAACCTGTCCCGCCCACCTAGGGGATCGGGACCCTTACCCAGTTCCACGAGCAGCTCGTTAATTGCCTCAATGATGTTGGACTGGAGTTGGGCGTAAGGAAAGCTGAAATCCTCGCTGAGGCCCCCGGATGTCAAGAGCTTGTGCAGGGACTCCTGCTGGTCGCTCTCGTCGCTGCGCCCGTGGAGTCTGCGGAGGCAACAAGACCCGCAGGAGGAGGTGAGACGGCGGCGTGCTGTGCAGCAAGACCCGGGCGTTCAGCGCCCATCAAGTCTCCGAGGGGCTCGTGCCCACGGCCTCACTGGCTCCAAGCCGGGGCCCAGGGCAGGGGCCTGACCTGCCATACTCCTCGCGGATGATCCTGAGCACTCTCCGCACCATGTTGCCCACGGTGGTCTCCGAGGGCTGCGCGGCCGTCATCCGCCGGCCTTCCCTGCGGACCAGCTCCATCAGCTCCCCTGCAGGCCAAGGCAGAGGGGTGAGCAGAGCGAGTGCGCCGGGAGGCCCGGGGACCGACCCTCCGCCGGGAATGGAGGACGGGACGTGGGGGTGGAGGGTGAGGAGGGTGGACGCCGTGGCGCCGGGCCGGCCTTACCTGCGTGGCCCCAGCGGTGGTCCCTGATGAGCCGGCGCAGCAGCCCCAGCGTCTCCCGAGCCATGTCCTCGGAGCTGTGCCGCCCGCCGCCGCGCTTCAGCGTCTCCACGAAACTCTCAATCCGCTCCGACAACTCCGACGCCTTGTCCGCCGCTCCGGGCATCGTGAAGGAGGCCCCCGAGACCAGGGAATCCCCACCTGTACGACCTCCGGGTTTGCACTTCCGGGACGGACCAGGTCGGCTTCCGCTCCGCGAGGGAAAATTCCCGGTGTATACGTCAGGCCACGCCCCCAGCTGCCTGAGCCAATCAGAGGCGCGGAGCTCCATCTAGTTCCAGCCTGGGATCTGCAAGCCTCTGGACCAGAGCGGCGCACCGGCCTTTGCTGGACCCGCAGACGCTGCAGGGGTGATTCCGAGAGCCCTCCAGATGTTGGCCGGTCCCGTTGCTATGGGATCAGCCTGCGGCTTCTTCCCTGACCCCCCATCTCCTGACAGTGCTCAGGATGCGCGTCCAGGGCCCGTTGCCCGTGGCAGAACCCCCTTTATAATGCCGTGTTTGCGCCTGTGCCTCTCTAATAGATCCAGCTTCCCGGGCAGGGATCGAATCTTTTTTGCCTTTGCATTCCCAAGCTTAGCACACCTAATATAAGACAGGGATCAGAAATGAGGAGACCCATACCCACCAAAATAAGGAGATTCAAAGTGGGAGCCAATCTGGGAGCAGAAATGATGCCCTTCCGTTTGGACAGACTACAGAGGCTGGGCAGTATAATATAATACAATATCAAGAGCTACCATTTACTTAAAGCTTACAGATGCTGGGCAGTATGTGTGAATTGTCTCATCTAATGCAACTCGGCGAGGTATGTCCTCTTATTTTATAGGTTAGGAAACAGCCACTGAGTCTAAGCAGCTGGTAAGGAAATGCATTGATATTTAAATCCAGCGCCATCTGACTATTTCCTTATGATAAATTCTTAGAAGTGGGATCCTTGGGAACACACATTTTTAAGACTTGTTACAATGGACAAATTACCTTCCAAAAAGATATATCCATACCAAAATCAGATCATATTTCAAGAAAACCACAGTATCCCTCATGAACAGCAGATGCAAAAATCTGCAACAAATTATTAGCAAACCAAATCTATCAATACATGAAAAGATCAATACATAATTGCCAAGGAAAATTCAAATCTAGAATGCAAAGCTGTTTCAATATTTGAAAATCAATCCATTTAAGAAATCATATGAACAATCTAAAAAGTTAAACCACATGATCATATCAATTGATGCGAGAAATATTTGACAAAATTAAACAGCCATTTAATTTAAGAAGAAAACAGCTCTCACAAAACTTGAAATAGAAGGGAACTTCTTCAACTTGATAAAGGGCATCTATAAAATCCTACACCTAAAAACATACTTTATGTGAAAGACTGCTCTCTTCTTAGATCTGGAACAAGGAAAGAATGTCTACTCTCACCATTTCTATTTAACAGCAAGCATTCTTAAAGTCGTAGCCATTGCAATAAGGAAAGGAAAATTTTTTAAATATACAGAGTGGAAAAAGAAGATAGAAAACTATCTTTGCTCACAGAAGACATAATCATCTACATAGAAAATTCCAAAGAACCAATAACAAATATAAACAACTCCTAGAACTAATAAGTGAATTTAGCAAGAATACAAAGCTAACACATAAAAATCAATTATATTTCTCTATACAAGCAATGAGTAATTAGAAACAAAAATTGAAAACACAAAAACCCCCAAAAGCCATAAAATATGTCAATATTACTGCATGTTGAGTTTTAAATGTCTTAAAAATTGCATCAATTTACATACTAGCACCTACCGTGTTCTGGCCAATTTTGGATATTGTTTTTTATTTTTTCAGAGTCATTAAAAAAATAAGGCACATACTATTTTATACATATAAAAATATATGTGTGTGAAACATATATATGGAAGTTATGAAGCATAACAATAAAATGAACACCCAAGTCCCATCACTCAACTTAAAAACTAAAATTATCAAGTTTATAGACACAGATAAAAGAATGGTGGTTGTCAAGGGTTAGAGGGAGGGGTGAATTATTTTTTAATGGATATGAAGTTTTGGTTTTACAAGCTGAGAAGAATTCTAGAGGTGGATGTGGATAATGGGTGTGCCCTTACATCACACGACAATGTAAATGCCACTGAACTGCACACTTTAAAAAAGCTAAAGTGGTAAACTTTATGTTATGTGTATTTTACTACAACTTAAATAAATACAGGGGTTGGCAAAAGTAGATTTACAGTTATGAGTACATGTAACAGTTTATTTATTAATTATTGTATTATTTATTTGTTTTACAATTGTAAGCCTATTTTTTTCCATCCCTAAAAATATGATATGTGAAAAACACCCTTCCCCCAAATACTGCCAATACCGTTACATCAATGCCTGCTCTTTTTGTAACTCATCTTCCTGCCTTCTCCCATACCCAAGGATAAACACTAAATTAAATTTTTAAAAAATATTTTTATTGATTTTTTACAGAGAGGAAGAGAAAGGGATATAGAGGTAGAAACATCGATGAGAGAGAAACATTAGTCAGCTGCCTCCTGTACACCTCCCACTGGGGATGTGCCCATAACCAAGGTACATGCCCTTGACCAGAATCGAACCCGGGACCTTTCAATCCGCAGGCTGACGCTCTATCCACTGAACCAAACCGGTTTTGGCTAAATTTTTATTGATTTTTTTTTTTTTTGCTTTAAAAAATTATTATCTATTTACAACATATTCATTTTTCTTGTTTTGAGTCTTTTACAAGTTGTAATTTTTTTTTTTTTTTACAATTTTTCACTATGACATTCCTGGAATTTATCCATATTGTTACATGTATCTGTAGTTCTCTTATTTTTACAGCTGCCTAATATTCACTTGTGTAACTATACCACAACTTATGTGTTCATTTTCCTTCAACAGATGCTTGGGTTGTTTCTAATATTTTTTGGGGGGTGGTTGACTATAAGCCCATATACCAGTGGAACAGGTGAGTCATAGGTATGAGAGCGTTCACCTTTACAAATAGTGCTAGTCTTCCAAAGTGGCTAAATCAATATATGCTCGCTCTCTGGCAGGACTTAAAGAGTCCCAGATTTACAACCTTAGTATTATCAACTATTTTAGTTTTGGAGAATCTTCCTATATAATAAGAAAGGAATATGCTAATTATCTGTTATGCCTTGGGTCATAATGACCAACTGAATGACAACCAGATCACGGATCTGCAGAAGGGTGGGGCAGCGAATTA
>PVJN01057125.1:0-12556 GCA_004026805.1 Lasiurus borealis
ATAACCTCCTATTACATAAAAATGAAATGCATGAGAAGATGCAAAAACTAATTATTTCCTACTTTATTATCTTCTTTATATGAATTTGAGAAACAGACAAACCAGTCTATGTTGATAGAAGCCTGGAGAGTGGAGACTTAGATGGGTGGGGATCAGTGGTGATCCGAGTCAGAATGCGTTTCCTAGGCATTGGTGATGTCCCATTACTTGACCTGAGATAGAATTTCTGCAATTGTACTCATTTTGAAATAGTTAACTGAGTTTACAATCCTGTACACTTTTCTGTTGTATCATTCATAAATAGAAAATGATTGAAAATAGGAAAAACTTTACATAGATAATTGGAATTGCACTTCAGTGCTATCTAATTGTAATTGACCTAGTTGACTTACCCTTTTTCAACTTTACTATAAAATAATTGCATCTCTAAAAAATTTAATCACAATGCTTGTTTGCCTGTAGGAGAAGGTCAAGGCTCTTTTATTATGATACTGCCTCCTGACTTTTTTATTTATTTATTTTTTTCATATATTTTATTGATTTTTTACAGAGAGAAAGGGAACCAGAAACATCTATGAGAGAGAGACATTGATCAGCCACATCCTGCATGCCTCCTACTGGGGATGTGCCCACAACCAATGTACATGCCCCAGACCGGAATCAAACCCAGAACCTTTCAGTCCCCAAGCAGACGCTCTACCCATTGAGCCAAACTGGCTTCAGCCTGTGTCCTGACTCTTGATGGTTTGTATCCAAAACCAAGAACTCCTTGGATTCTGATTATGGGCCTGGATTACTCAAAGGTAATAAGCAGTATTTCTCTATGTCTTTGGATTTCTCTTTCTTATAGGCATGATATACTGTATAGGCCTGGATTATTAAAAGGTAGTATGTTCTCTATGTCTTTGGGTTTCTCTTCCTTCAAAGAGCCTTGGTGTATACTGTTCTAATCATTCCAGAATGTAAAGAGACTGAACAAAAATTGTTCTGTTTCTGTTTGGACATTATATTCTTCCTTCTTGCTTATAAGCAGTGACAGACTAGATCACTTATTTTTTTCTCTAGGCTCCAATGACTCCCCATCACCCTAGACATTCCCTTTCTATGACTTCCTAAATTAGTCTACAATTTGCATATGATTTTAGAGATATTTTAACTACTTTGGCTATTACTTTGTATCTTAGATATGTGATGCATAAGGGATTTTTGGGAAAGATAATGACATGGCAAAGAACAGACAGAATACAGGTATCCTGTTGTGGGAACACTAATCAGTGTATGATGAATACTCAAGGCCAATTGGTATATGAGGGCCCTGTCCAGAGTATGCCAGCTATCCAAGGCCAATATGACTAAGGGCACAGCGTTTGTACTGCACACACTGTGATCTTCCATAACCCAAAGATTGAGATCATTATTTGTCAAGAAGCCTCTTTTGTCTAAGTTGATATAAAGATGTGTTACTGACCAGCCAGTCAGAGACTACCTGGTAAGACTTTGTATAACAGCTCCTATGCTTACTGAGGCTGCTTTTATGTAAGGGTGGTTGCTTGGTATGGCTCTGGTGTTTGCTACTGTGTTTTCAGTGGCTGCTATGTTAGCAGCAGTTACTCTGTAAGGCTACTTCAAAGAACTGTTTTGTCTAATGGCTCCTTAGTAGCAATGGCTATGTGGGCTACAATAAAGACTCTCTTATATACCAGGACATCTCATGTCTTCTCCATCTTCCAATACCCATCATCCATGACGGCACAATTCCTAGCAGAGAAGGACCTATGCACCCAATAGTTGGCATAGTTGAGCAAGATAAAGAAGTGAGTACTCCCACACTGGTGAAGCAAGCAGGGCCGAGAAGAAACTTATTTCAAACCTGTATAGCACTCTAGTATTATAGTAAAATCTGCAGTGATTTTTTTTCTTATTTATGCCAGATTAAAATAGACTAGGGCTGAAACCGATTTGGCTCAATGGATAGAGCGTCGTTCTGCAGACTGGAAGGTCCCAAGTTCGATTCCGGTCAGGGACATGTACCTGGGTTGTGGGCACATCCCAAGTGGGGGATGTGCAAGAGGCAGCTGATCAATGTCTCTCTCTCATCGATGTTTCTGACTCTCTCTCCCTCTCCCTTCATCTCTGTAAAAAATCAATAAAGTACATTAAAAAAATAGACTAGGACAGTTGGAAGAGCAATCTTCTGCCAGAGAAAATCAAATTATAGGTTTTCCTAATACCATGCATGGACAAAATATATTTGATAACTTTGGAGAGAGTTTCTCCCCTATATATTTGTTGACCAATTTGAAAACACTCTTCCATAAAAGTATTTATGCTATCCAAAATCTAAGTATTTAAAAGTACCAATGAGCCTTAAAATATAACACTTAAGTTCTAATAGTAAAATCAGCAGTCTCTTCATTCATTAATTTATTTTTAATGTGCAATCATATTTTCTCTATCCTGAAATAAGCACTTTTCAGATGACCTTGAGTTGACCTTCCAAGATCCCTAAATATTTCCATTTTAATGTTCTTCTTTCAGTTAACTTTGCTGGCATAAGAATCTATAAACTTTATGGACTAGTCAATATGATAGAATGTGGCTTTTTTTTTAGAAGTGATGCTTTTTCATGTCTTTTGAATTACACCTAAAATTATACTATTCTGTACATATGACAATCCAGACAGATGTTCAAATGTAATACAGTGTTGTGTAGCTCTAAACATTTCTCTATTTTACCTGCCTTTAAAATATAATATGTGAATGTTCTTAAAATAGTTTGAAAATATTCTTCAACATTTTAGAAAATAGAAAGAAAGTAAAATAAAAGGATACATTAAAATAATGGAAAATTGTTTTTAACACAAAAATAATTTGGTGGTCTATCAGGACAATATCATAGACTCCAGTAAAAATAAATATCATTTTAGAATGATAGTAATTTCTGAAGAATAAAAGTAGAAAATGAAACAAAACAAAATTATAACATAACACTTTATATGGTAATATACACTTTGTAGAAAATGCTTATTTCTATGAAGTTATTATCCCAAATGCCGTTATAAGAATAAATGGGGAAAAAAAACAGATGAAAATAAAATTGTGATTTTTTTCCTTTTCCTTATGGAGTTTTAAATGCCATTCAAGAAAAAGAAATAAGTAGTAGCCTGAATGAACTTGTGTTACACGCGCCTGTCTACAAATAAATAATAAGATAAAAATTCTAGACAAACCTCTAAAAGTGTCATTTTAACTAAAGTACTTGCCATTTCTCATGTGTGCATACATTATAAGAAGGCACTCACCAATCCCTCTGCCATTTGTTTAATTAAGGATGAATTCTAAAATATAGGCCAAGCGTCTGAGAATCAAAACCATCCTACCTAAATACAGTTAGGACACAGTTCTAAAACACTTAATTTAACCTATGATATTGGCGTGACTTTACTATTCCTGCAAATTCCCTCCCAGGCTATTAGCTTGATTGGTCATTAAAGGGACTACGATCAACTCTTCAATGGAAAGTACTAACCGTTTGTCCCCTAAGATTCTATGACCCTCATTCTGCAAATCCTCACCTCTGTTCTTATCCAACATTTCCCCACAGTCCCACCAAAAGAACTGCACTCAGCAAGCAGGCACAAGCGATGTTACTGGGGGAAGCAGCATATAAAATGTTCAAGATTGTGAACTCTTTGCTTAAGAGATAGTCATGTAGTCTCATGATAGCACGGCATGGTTTTCCATGTTTAACATATTTTGAATATAATAGTATTATTGATTTAGTGCTTTGTAAGAAATCTATTATTTTTAGGATGAGGGATCATTTTATTTAAAATAATTTACTATACTTAAAAAAAAGATTAGCCAAAATCGGTTTGGCTCAGTGGATAGAGTGTCGGTCTGTGGACTGGAAGGTCAGAGGTTTGATTCTGGTCAAGAGCATGTACCTTGGTTGTGGGGTACATTCCCAGTAGGGAGCGTGCAAGAGGCAGCTGATCCTTGTCTCTCATCGATGTTTCTAACTATCCCTCTCCCTTCATCTCTATAAAAAATATCAATACAATATATATATTTTTAAAAAGGTTAGTTTGTGGTATTGGCCAAAGACATAAAATAAATATGTATGATTTGGGGCATTCGGGTGGCTTTAGAACTTTGCAGGAAGACCATGCTTTTAAAACCGTACATAAAAATTCATGAATATGGTAATGGCCCATGAGATCTGCCATAGGCCCCACTCCCTTGCCCTGCATTTCAGGAGTGTGTAGGATGCTGACACCAGCAAAACTTCAAAGCTGCCTAGAGGGCAATTTTGGTTGGGAATCATTCTCTTCTCCCCACATGAATCTCCACTTTAAAACCAAAATTTTTGCACAGGAAACCAAACATTTATATTCTACATTTTTGTTCTTTTTATTGGATTTCGAGGCAGCATTACCTCAGTTTCTGTGGAGTTATATAGTACATTAAAAGCTGTAAATTACCATAAAGTGAAACAACACATCACAGGGTGATGTCGGAACCATAAATCATGACTATTTCCTGCTGCAAACAGATGTTCTTATTTTTAGACCCATGTCAAGATTCATTTTGTTCTTCCAGATTGTTGAGCCAAACTTTAAATTTTCTTGTTATCAAAATGAACTATTATATTCATGCTGTCATTTATAAGCCGAGCAAAATGAGTTGCTCAGGCATTCAAGGTAAATCAAATTGCATACATCCCTCTTCCACAATTGATTTCAAATACATCAGAATTTAAACCAGCAAAGACGAAACTGTGATAGACTTTAAATAATAATTGTATTCGACATCATTAAGTAAAGATGACATTTTAACATCTGTTGAAAGATCATTATATATGATTTAAGCAGTGATGGTTTTGCCAGAAGTATCGCAGTTTACATCCACTTGGTGTCTCTTTGCCTTTGGGAATGGTATGTCACTCATTTATCAGAAAAGGAGTCTTTAGAGAAATAGAGGTATATGTTGGTGTTTGCTATTTGCTCCTGAAATTTGTCACCCTGCTTTTTCTCTCCACTCCTTCCCTGGTCTACTATAAAACTGGAGTTTCATTTATGTGACTCACAAGGGAAGGCAGCAATTGGCATACCTACAGATAAAAATTTTATGCCTCCAGTCAAGGGCTGGGTAGATAAAGAAAATATTCAAAATGTCACAGAAACTTTTTAGTGATCAATCTGAGGAAGAGAAGAAATAGTGTGAGTGAAAATTAAAGAAACAATTAAGATAGGACAATGTGATAGAAGCTTGTAACACCATATAAAGAAATGAATGTCACTTATAAGAAGCCAAACATCCACTGCAAAATAATCTATGTGTAGATAGCAGAGTTTAATTGGCATATTTTCAGTTTTTCATTTTGGTGGTTTTCATGTTGGTGAGTATGAGATTAAGTGGAGTATATTTGAAAATATTTAATAATCTACTTTAATCAGCAAAATGATGTTTAAAGTATTATTCAGGAATCCACCAATAATGCAATGTTTTCTGTGTTCAGTGTAATAAATACTCTAAAAATTTATATTAAAGTTTAAGAAGTAAAACCATAAAAAGGTATATTTTCCACTTTCCAATCTATTTCAGAAAATTAAAATTTTGTTGCAAACCGAGTTACAATATCTTAAAAAATATTTTGTGAATATCTTCCCATTTTCCTCTTCTTTTAGTTTTATGAAATATGTGTTGATTGGTTTTAGAGAGAGAGAGAAAAACATTGATGAGAGAGAAACATTGATTGGCTGCCTCCTATATGCCCCCTAATAAGGTTGTACTCTAACCACAAATCAAATCATGACCTTCTGGTTCATGGGTTGAGGCACAACCGCTGAGCCATGTGCTCCCACCAGCAATCAAACTGAGGACCTCTTGGTTCATGGGTTGATGCTCAACCAGTCAGCAACAAAGGCCTGGTTCCCATTCTTTCATTTTTAATATTAGTTCTTACTTTTCTGTCTCTATATCCTTCTAATTCCCTGTATTATTTATCCCTTAATCTTTATTTTCTCCTTCTTTTAACTCCATAAATTATCTTTCTATATTTCCTTCTATGCAAGATAATCTTTTAACATACTCTCCAGATATCAGAATTAAAGTCTAAAGTAGTTTTCTTCACCTTGAAAAACCTAAATACCTAGGAACAAAACATTTCTAGGATAATTGTTAAAATTATAAACTGAGTAACCGAAGCTAAATACTTACAAGTGGGATCAGGATAATGAATGATTCAATGTTTGGGAGCAGAGACTGTACTGTAATCTTTAAGAATTCAAAAAAGAAAAATCATTTTTTAATTTCAAAAATATTAATTATTAGGATGATTGTTAGCAATAGTTGTTTAAATTATTATTTTTCAAATAATAATTCTTTAAGATAATATATGCATCATTGAAGAATATAATGAAATCTTAACAATAGTAAAATAACATGATTCAATTTAACTTACATACTGTAAAAAATCTATTATTTTGAGGTATATATTAATGGAAATTTAACAGAAGAATTCATCAAGGAGAACTCCAAGAAATATGTTTTCATCTTCTTGAAATAAAACATGTTTTCAAATTAAATACTTCTAATAATATTAATTTTTTAAAATTTACCAGATGTTTTTAAATGCCTGAGAACAGCTCATCACATCATTAAATTTCAACCAGGAAGTACTTATAATCTTGTCATTCTATATTGTGTTTTGTATAAAAGGTAAAATTTTTAAAAATTGTTAACCTTGTAGAAATAATCAAGACCTGTTAATTTACATGGAGATTTCAAGGATAAAGGGTAAATGTGTTAATTGGACAACAAAAAATTGGGAAATTAATCAAAATAAGGGTAATTAAATTAATGACAAGTATTATTATCTATAATAAAAATGCTTCTACCAACCAAATGAGTGTTGAATTCTCTATATTGTGCAACTTTCTTTCCACACTTTGTTGTCCTATTTATATGAAACTCACCACCATATCATGAAGCAGGCAAATCCTAGTCTTCATCTTCACAAAGATAACATTAAGTATATATTCAGTTCAACTCAGTCAATGATGTCCAAGAATGTGTACAAAAATATCTTTGTGTTATATGAATATTAACAAGAATAAAATATTCTTGACAATTATAAACAAAGCACCAGCACTTAGGAATGATCTTTAGTTTTCAGGAAGGGATCCTTATTTCTAAAAATTGGCTTTATTGTCATGAAGTGATTCTTTACTGATAAACACATAGTACATGGAATCTTTAAATAAAAAAAACATACTTATAATCATGTGATGTCTGTCCTCAATTTACACATAATATAGTTGAAATGACAAAAATAAAAAACAAAAAACACAGCACAATAAAAACAAGGGTTATGAAATGCGAGGTGGTGTACCTATCATGATCTTAGCAGCTTCTCCTGGTAGAGGTGAAGAGAGTCAGAGGGCCATGGGAGATGTGAGACTAGGACTGTCTATTAAAGGATAGATAGGATCTGAAAAAGAAGAGAAGAAAGTGAAAAGACAAAGGAGGAGGAAGCATAACTGGTCATAGTGTCAAAGGATGTTAGGAAATAGTGACTTGGTAAGTGAGAAAGGACTAACTCATGGGAACCTTAATTTTTTACACATTTATAGACAACTTAAAAAAGAATCATAGAATTAGTGGAGTGTATTTTACACCCAGTTTAAAAGAATATTAACTATTTCAAATCTTTGATATAAGAGTTGGTAAGAACAACAGTATCATGATCTCAGTCAATATGTGAAGAAATATAAGTTTTCCATAGCTAACCTATAAATGGAGGAGCATATAAGAATTTGTGACCTTGAAACTCCTTAGGTTACTAGTAGATTGATAAAATATAAATTATACTTAAGTAATTAATTTCAAATTGTAATTCTCCTCTTCTTAGTTTTCAAGTATCTTGCACATCTTTCTCAGGTTGGGTCATCACAAAACCACTATGACCATAAATTATAAGTATGAATATTACTAGAGGCCCAGTGCATGAAATTCTGCATGGGTAGGATCCCATGGGTCAATCTATGGGGCAACTGGTAGGGTGATGGAGAAGCTCCCTGCTTTTACCTGCTGTGGCTGGCCTGGATCCTATGGGCTGGGGGCAGCTCCTGCATTAAGTGCCTTCACCCTGGCGGTCATAGCAACTAGTCATTCCACCAGTCATTCCACTTTTTGTTCTATTTGCATATTAGGCTTTTATTATATAGGATTTCTTTAAAAATCACTTTTTAACTGGTATTATTAGCAAGTATTGGAAAAAATTTTGCTTTAAGGAATATTTTTTAAATTCTTTATTATTTAAAGTATCACATAATTCTCCTTTGTTCCCCCATTGACCTCTCCCCAACCACCCCCACACCCCAACACATGCCCTCACCTCCTACCTCCCAAAAACCCCAGCTGTGTCCATTACTTTTGCTTATATGCATGCATACAAGTCCTTTGGTTGATCTCTTACCTCCTCACTCCCCCTTTTCTTATACTAGTAGGTTGGAGAGTCAGTTTAATGCTTCTATGTCTATGTTTATTTTTGTCATCAGTGTAGATTATTCATTATATTCCACAAGTGAGTGAGATCATGTGATATTTATCTTTATCTGATTGGCTTATCTCACCTAGCATGAAGCTCTCCAGTTCTATCTATGCTATTGCAGATAGTAAGAATTCCTTATTTTTTTAAAGCAGCATAGTATTCTATTGTCAATGTACTTTCTAATCCACTCATCTGGGACATTTAGGTTGTTTCCAAATCTTAGATATTGTAAATTGTGCTGCTATGAACATAGGGGTGCATATATACTTTCTGATTGATGTTTCTAATCCCTCTTTATCCCAAATAAAGAAACTAATAAGTTAGTTACTTCATTTTGAGATAAAGATGGATTACTGGGTGAAATGGAAGTTTATTTTTATTTTTTTTAGGAAACTCCATACTGTTTTTCACATTGGCTGCACCAGTCTGCATTCCCATTAGCAGTGCAAAAGGATTCTCTTTTTTGCACATCCTCTCCAGTACTTGCATTTATTGATTTGTTGATAATAGCCATTGTGACAGGTGTGAGATGGTACCTCATTGTTGTTTTGACTTGAATCTCTTGGATGATTAGTGACTTTGAACATGTTTTCATATGTATCTCTGCCTTTTGTATGTCTTCTTTTGAAAAGTATCAATATAGGACCTTTCCCAATTTTTTTATTGGATTATCTTCCTTTTTTTGAAGTTATATGGGTTCCATATAAGTTTTGTAGATTAAACCCTTATTGAAAATAACATTGGAAAATATGTTCTTCCATGCAGTGATCATTATTGTTGTTTAGATGATGATTTCTTTCACTGTACAGAAGCTTTTTATGTTGATGTAGTCCCATTTGTTTATTTTCTCATTAGTTTATATTGCAATAGGAGCTATATAGGTAAAGATATTGCTATGAGAAATGTTTGCTATTTTGCAGCCTATGACTTCTTCTAGATTTTTATGGTTTACCATCTTATGCTTAAGTACTTTATCCATTTTGAGTTTATTTTTGTGTGTCATATTAGTTGGTCATCTAGTTTGGTTTTTTTGCATGTATTTGTCCAATTTTCCAAACAACATTTATTGATAAGACTGTCTTGACTCCATTGTGTGTTCTTGCCTCCTTTGTCAAATATTAATTGTGCATAATGGCTTGGGTTGAAGTCTGTCTGTTCTGTTACATTGGTCTATATGTCTGTTCTTGTGTCAGTATCAGGCAATTTTGAGAATAGTGGCTTTGTAGTATAGCTTTATTACTGGTATTGTGATCCCTGCAAATTTTGTCCTCTTTCTCAAGATTGCTGTAGCTATTCAGGGTCTTTTTTTTTATTCCAGATGCATTTTTGTAGAGTTTGTTCTAGTTCTTTGAAATATGCTGTTGGAATTTTAATGCGGATTGCATTGAATCTATACATTGCTTTGAGTAGTATGAACATTTTAATGTTGTTGATTCTAACAATCCATGAAAACCATATATTCTTCCATTTAAATATCTCTTTTCTATCTTTTTTTACAAATTCCTGTAATTTTCTGAGTAGAGGTCCTTTACCACCTTGGTTAAGTATATTCCTAAGTATCTTAAGTTTTTTGTGGCAATGGTAAATGATTTTTTTTTCTTTTAGTTTCTTTTTCTATGAATACATTATTGGTGTATTAAAAAACCCATAGATTTCTGGGTATTAATTTTTTATCCTGCTACATTGACAATTTCATTTATTATTTCTAACAGTTTTTTGATGGAGTCTATGGGGTTTTCTATGTACAATATAATGTCATCTGCAAATAATGACAGTTTTACTTCTTTTCCAATTTGGATGCCTTGTGTTTCTTCTTCTTATCTAATTGCAATGCTAGTACTTCCAGAACAGGAGTGGTGAAAGCTGGCATCCCTTGTTCCTGTTTTTCGGGGAAATGGTTTTAGTTTTTGTCTATTGAGTATGTTGGCTTTATGTCTATTATATAAGGCTTTTATTATGTTGAGGTATGATCCCTCTATTCCCACTTTGCTGAGTATTTATATCAGAAAATAGTGTTGGATTTTGTCAAATGCCATTTTTACATCAATTGATATTATTACGTGATTTTTGATTCTCAATTTGTTTATGTGATGCATCATGGTTATTGATTTAAAGATATTATACTAGTCTTGCATCTTTGGAATAAATCCTACTTGGGCATAGTGTATGATCTTTCCAATGTAATGGTGGATCTGATTTGCTATAATTTTGTTGAGGATTTTAGCATCTATGTTCATCTGGGATAGTGGCCTGTAATTCTCTTGCTTTGTATGTCTTTATCTAGTTTGGGGATTAGAGTAATGTTGGCTTCATATCAAGAGCATGGCAATATGCCTTACACTTGAACTATTTGGAATAGTCTGAAGAGGGTAGGTTTTAGTTCTTCTATGAATGTTTGGTAAAAATCTCCTGTGAAGATGTCTGGTTCCAGGCTTTTGTTTGCCGGAAGCTTTTTGATGATTGCTTCAATTTCCCCCTTAGTTATTAGTCTGTTAAGATAATTTTTTATTAGTATTATTCTTGATTGAGTTTTGGGAGGTCATATTTTTCTAGGAATATGTCCATTTTTTCTCTGTTGTTTAGTTTGTTGGAAAAGAGTTGTTCATAGTGCTTTTTTATTTTACAATGTTTTATATTTCTGTGGAGTTTGTTGTTATTTTGCCTCTTTCATTTCTGATTTTGTTAATTTTGGGTCCTCTCTCTTTGATTTTTGATGCGGCTGTCTAGAGTGGTGGTTCTCAAAGGGTCGCGATCCTTTTGGGGGGTCAAATGGCCCTTTCACAGGGGTCGCCTAAGACTATTGGAAAACACCTATTTCCCACAGTCTTAGGAACAAACATACCGCTCCTCAGTATAGCAAAATCTAGCAATGTCATATGAAGACTGTTACCCATGCTACACCACGATTTAAGACAAAATTTCATTTATTTGTAATTAGAAATAAATATTTCACAATATACAATTACATATTGTTTTTGTGATCAATCACTATGCTTTAATTATGTTCAATTTGTAACAACGAAAATACATCCTGCATATCAGATATTTACATTAAATTCATAACAGTAGCAAAATTACAGTTATGAAGTAGCAATGAAAATACTTTTATGGTTGGGGGTCACCACAACATGAGGAATTCTATTAAAGAGTCGTGGCACTAGGAAGGTTGAGAACAACTGGTCTAGAGGTTCATATATCTTGTTTTTCCCTTTAAAAGAATCAGCTTTTAGTTTCATTGATCTTTTGCATTTTTTATATCTGTATTTCATTTTTTTCTGCTCTGATCTTTATTATCTTCTTTCTTCTGCTCATTCTGGGCTTGTGTTGCTGTCTATAATTCTTTTAATTGTAAAGTTAGACAATTTATTGCTAATTTTGCTGTTTGTTTGTTTTTGAGGTAAGTCTGTAATGATATAAACTTCCCTCTCAAGACTGCTTTCACTGTGTCCCATTGTTTTGGATTGTTATCTTTCCATTGTCATTAATTTCCAGGATGTTTTTAATTTTTTATTTGATCTCTTTGGTAACCCACTCATTGTTTAATAGTTTGCTATTCAAACTCCAAGTGTTTGAATATTTTGATTGTTTTGATTGTAGTTTATTTCTAATATTATACCATAATTGTCTGAGAAGATACTTGATATGATTTCAATCTTATTGAATTTGGAGAGACTTTGTCTGTTACCCAATATGTGGTCTATCTTTGAAGATGTCCAATGTGCACTTGAGAAGAATGTATATTCTGTATCGTTTGTGTGGAATGTTCTAAAAATGTCAATTAAGTCCATCTGATCTAATGAGTCATTTAGGATTGCTTTTTCTTTCATGATTTTTTTTTTTTTTTTTTTTTTTTTTTTTTTTTTTTTTTTTTTTTTTTTTTTTTTTTTTTTTTTTTTTTTTTTTTTTTTTTTTTTTTTTTTTTTTTTTTTTTTTTTTTTTTTTTTTTTTTTTTTTTTTTTTTTTTTTTTTTTTTTTTTTTTTTTTTTTTTTTTTTTTTTT
>PVJN01057126.1:0-12556 GCA_004026805.1 Lasiurus borealis
TGTCTGAATAAACGAAGACATAAATGGCACAGGGGGGACTTAGCTCATCATAGATAGTATTTCCTCAAAGCTTTCCTCTTAAAAATACCAATTAATTCTCATTTAATAGGGTGCACACCTCTCCAGGATCAACACTGGGAAACAGAGACAAGATTTCTGGAGCCATAGACTGACTAGTGAAACAGAGACTTGAACAAGCTTTTAGGTACATGTTTTGACCCTTTCTACATCTCTCAGATTTAATCATATGAACAATTTTGGATATTACTAGAAAATCCATTATTTTTCCTCCTTAATATTAAAAAGAAACTTTGGAACCCCTTGAATAAATATTTATTATTCACAACTCACTTCCTAAACATTAATAAAATGTCAGGGTATTTGTATTTCCAGATGTGAAAGCTGAGGGTAGGTGGTAACTGTAGGGAGAAAGTAGGTTGAGTCACAAAACTTCTTTGAACTTACTTCCCAATTCCTATCTCTGTTTGGCTCTTCAAGTTGAAATGCCTATTCCCTCTGGTGAATGGATGACTGTTGGATTTAACAGTGTACCATTCTTTTTGGCCCTATTACTAATGGTCATCAGTCATTAATGGTTGTCTCAGAATGGGAGCCCAGAATATCTGTTGACTGATAATATAACAGAGCTCTGTGTCAGCAAATTCACCACCACAGACGTGCACATTTCTGAGCCCATATATCCACAGGGTCCTCTGGGGAGCTGCTTTGAGCCCCTGCTGGGTGTGATTCTGTACAGACAAGGAAGTGCTGCCCCACAGTAGAAATTCTGAACTCCCTCTTCCTAAATAACTGCACACATTCACCCCAGCTGCTCAACCTCAGTGCCAGGACCCCTCAAAGTGCGTCAGAGCTCTGTGCCAGCAAACGAACAGATGCGATTTTCTAACAGGCAGGCACCCTGAACCCATCTACCCACAGGGTGCTAGTGGGAGCCACTGTGAGCTCTCCCCGGGTGTGATCTTGGACAGACATGATGACCAAGTAGGATTTATCCTCCCTATGCTCAATTAATATTTGAAAAAGGAGGTATGAACATACAATGGAGTCAAGACAATCTCTTCAATAAATGGTGTTGGTAAAATTGGACAGATACATGCAAAAAAAATGAAACTAGACCACCAACTTACACCATACACAAAAATAAACTCAAAATGGATAAAGGACTTAAACATAAGACGGGAAACCATAAAAATACTAGAAGAATACACAGGCAGAGAAATCTCAGACATATGACAAAGCAATTCTTTATTGATACCACTCCTAGGGCAATGGAAACTAAAGAGAAAATAAACAAATGAGGCTACATCAAAATAAAAAGCTTTTGCACAGCAAAGGAAACCATCAACAAAACAACAAGAAAACCCACTGTATGGGAGAGCATATTTGCAAAAGTTATCACTGGTAAAGGTTTAATCTCTAACAACTACAGGCAACTTATACAACTTAATAAAAAGGAAAATAAATTATCCAATAAAAAAAAATGGGCAAGGGACCTAAATAGAATCTTTTCGAAAAAAGACAGAGGCCAATGGACATATGAAAACATGCTCAAAGTCACTAATTATCTGAGAGATGAAAATCAAAATGGCAATGTGGTACCATCATACCTGTCAGAATGGCTATCATCAACAAATCAACAAACGACAAGTGCTGGTGAGGATGCGGAGAAAAAGGAACTCTTGTGCACTGCTGGTGGGAATGCAGACTGGTGTAGCCACTGTGTAGAAGAGTATCAAGTTTCCTCAAAAACTAAAAAGTGGAATTCTAGTTTTACCCAGTAACCCTACTCCTAGGAATATATCCTAAGAAACTAGAAACACCTATCAGAAAGGCACCCCTATGTTCATAGCAGCACAATTTACAACAACCAAGATCTGGAAACAGCCTAGGTGCCCATCAGCAGATGAGTGGATCAGAAAACTGTGGTACATTTACACAATGGAATACTATGCTGCCATTAAAAAGAAGGAATTCTTACCATTTGCAGCAACCTGGATGGAACTAGAGAGCATTATGCTATGTGAAATAAGCCAGTCAATGAAAGAAAATTACCACATGATCTCACTCATTTGTGGATAACAAAGAATATTATAAACTGATGAACAAAAAGATAGATATAGAGGCAGTAAAGCATCAAACAGTCAAATTACAGCAGGAGGGTGAGGGAAATAAGAGATCAACCAAAGGACTTGTATGCATGCATATAAGCATATAAGCATAACCAATGGATGTAAGACACTGGGGGATGAGGGCATGTATGGGAGTGGGGAGGCAATGGGAAGATATGTACACATGTAAAACCTTAATTAAAAAATGGAAAAAAATAAAATGGAATACTAAAAAACAGGCTTCCATACTTGTAAAGACCCAGTATTTGTACTAAAGCTAATTTTTATCATATTTTCTGATGAATCGAGATGCAACATGAGCCACACCCATGACTACATTTGCCCCAGAACTGATCCTTTGGAATGACATGGCAAGATTGTTGGGAATTATGTGTATTCAGGAAGATAGAATGTGGTGCCACTTATGCAAGCTTGGGGACATTTAAGAAATAGAGAGAGAAATAACTGTTATTCAACCAGATGAAGTACATGCATTGGCTGAATGGCCTTCCTTAAAGTACCAAGCAAGAAGTAATCTGTATTTTAAATCAGTATTTTCCCAGTTTAAACATTCAGAGAGCTTTTATTTCTCCTCTATTTGACCTGTCAATTCCTTATCCACTCCCCTCCCCCGCCACTTAATTTTCTGTCTCTAGTTTAAGGAACGAACTTGTTTTGGACAAGTTTGACCAGTTTAGCTAACAGGCCTGTTGAGTCCTGATTCTTAAATACAGTTTTTTAAAGAGTGCTCAAGTAAATAGCAGCATGTCATCTTATGCATTAGTTTCTTAAATGTATTATTTAAAGCACAGAGCTTTCTGATCAGGAGATAGACTTGAAATTATAATTTTCTGGAGGGTTTTAGTTTCTTTCAAAATATCTATGAGACATGGCACTAAATAAGGTTATCTCCACAGGAGTAATGTTTTTAAATAAATCTGTCCCATGTATTTGAATGCTTAGGTGATTTCAAAGATTTATTTTTATTTTATTGAAGCCTACTGGTCAACTATAATTTTAACTCATTAATAGTAGTATTTCCTATTGATATTGAAGCTATTTGAAAAGGGAATCTAGATCAATGCAGGGCATACATTGTTATTTAATATTCCATCACTGACTTCCTTTAGCTTATATTTCATTGTCACTGATGGAGAGTTGTCACTACTGGGAGCAATAAGCACATTTAGCCAGCCAACATCGGAGCCTGTGCTCCAGCACTGAAAGGCAGTGGCACTCTCCACCCCAACCTTCTCAACCCGATGGGCATCTAGGCACACTTCTCGTACACAGGTCTCCCTAGGCTTCAGAAGCAGAGAGCTCAGTGTTATTCTGTTATTTCCAGACAAACCTTCCAATCCCTAGTTCCTTCCTGCTACCTTCTGAAGTAGAATGGCTACACACTCACATCTGATTGCCTCAGTCATAAGGTATTACCAACAAGACAGTCTATAGAGAGGCATTCAGGAGAACACATTACTCTATGTCCAGTTTTGTCTGTTTAGTTTCATTCTCATGTAAAACTTAATTTTTATACAGATTCTATGAGGTATCTAAGTAAGTTAATGATTACTCAAATATCTTTGTATCCTTTGCGATAAGTAGCTTTATATCTTACACAACACAGGCTCTCGATAAATATTTGTTGAATTTAAACAATAGAATGGAATGCCATCCGTTCCTACTGCAGGCTGTTCTACCTATCTTTAGTGCAAGGCAGGATTATATAATGCAAGGAAAGATTTTCTAAAAATGGTATCACCACTGAATCTTGGCTTTGACAAGCAAAGCTGTGACCCTAACCTCCTCTGAACATCAGTAAAAGTAGAGGCAATAAATCCCATAACATAAAGGTAATGGCCACTGATCTTAAGTGAGAAAAATGTAGGTATAAATCATGATTCTATCAGGTGTGTGACTTTGGCTGGGTTACTTAATCTCTCTAGCCACACCACAGGATTGTTGAGAGGATCAAATGAGATATTGCATGTAAAATGTTTAACATAATGCCTGGCATATAAAAAGTAATAAATGGTAGCTACTGCTATTGGGAATTTTCTATGGCAGAAAGATCAGTCATAGCAACTCCTTTGCATAATACTCAATCATCAGGTCTTTGATTAAATGCCAATTTTAATATTTCTGCTTAGTCAGATGATTTCTTAATTTACATTTATCGAGTTTTGTACATAGGATGCTATATTTGAAGGGGATAAAACATATCCCAAGGATCTAACAATCAGATTGTTGGCTTGAAATCCAGTTAGTTGCCTTTCAAGATAATAAACATGATAGCAAATGAACTTTTAAAATCATCTATTCTAGAATGTATGATGAGAGTAATAAATATTAATGAAATTAATTATAATCCCTTTCCTGAAGATAAGAATTTCAAATCAACGGAGGCTAGTAAGAGCATTCTAAAAACAAAAGCATTACCACAAAAAATATTGAGATATTTATCAAAATGAGAGAGACAGTATGACCCTTTATAAGATTGATGGATAAAATAAAGTATAGTACTAAAGATAAGAAATTCTTTATTGATAAATTGTCATCAGCCAACAATATTAACATCATGAGGAATCCTTGGTTTTATATGAAAAGAACTTTGGGAAAAAGAAATCATGAGTAAATGCAGGGGGACAGAATACATCAGAATGAATCCATTGTCCACAATAATTCACATTCACCTAAGCCTCTAGTCTGAGCAGACACTAGTTATTGGGAAAGGAAGATTCCTCAGGTCTGGATTAATTAATTTCCAGTGTTTACTGCTCAGCACAAAATGTCAATAACAGCTGGGATGGCAACAGAGGGGACGTGCTTATTTGTAGGGTGTGAAATGATCTCAATAGTCTGTGGTTTTAATTTGTAAATTGCCTTTAGGCTCTTGAGAAATGTGATGTAGTTCAGGAAGGCACAGAAGAAGAAAAGTTAAAACTGAACAGAGAAATGGGAACAAGGTAACGTTGAACCACTTGTATCCATATTTCCAAATTCACTGGGCATAGAGGCAGTTGCGTATCCAACCAAGACAGTAGGGTTATGCGTTTCCTGGAAGGTGCTCGAGATTAGGGGAGTAGCAAGAAATCTCAAGTCATTCCATCCACCTCATTGTAAGCAAAAATAAAAGAACCTAACTCTACCTAGGCTGAGAATGTTGGGTCCTTTATAACTTACTAGCAAAATAGATAGAAAGGTGGTAAAGCAGCAGGGCGGGGGAGCACATTTTTGTGTCTTACAGCACAGTTTGTGTGGACTGTCTTCTACCCTGAGTTATTCATCTGAAAGCCAAACTCTGGCATCAATTCAGGAGGTGTAAACTCTAAGAATGTGGAAAGTTGCTCCTCTTGGGCAGGGATATTGCAAAACATGTATAACACAAGACCTGGATTCTCATTTTAGATTCAGGAATCAAAATAACATGGTAGAAAGCTGCACACTGGGCTGGAGGTGTGGAGAAATACCTTACAATAAAGACATCTAATATGTAAATAAGCATAATCATAATACAGATTAACACTTAATGAGGCAGTATTCTAAGTGCTTTATGGATATTAATTCATCCTATCTTCAAAATAGCACACAAAGCATGCACTACACATAGCCTCATTTAAAGAGGGGAAACCAAAGCTAAATAGCAGAGTGTGAAATGATATCAATATTCTAATGATCACACATCTCATAAGAGGCAGAACCAGGATCTGAAACCATAGGCTTAATTTCTATTTTCTATTTTCAAATCATAAAAATTTAGATTAAAAAAAAAGGAAAATTAGGAGATAGCCATTTTCTTCCCTAAATTAATTAGATTACAATGTGGTAGATTAGCCAAAGATTAGCCAAAAGAGCACATAGGCATACCCCATGGATATGGACAATAAATAGTGTAATGAAGGCCAAGGGATGGGGCAGAGGAGCTGGGTGGAGATGGACAAAGGGGGATGGAAAAGGAGGGCACCTGAAATAATGTCAACATTAAAAATGTTTTTTATTTACTTTTATTGCTTTTTAGAGGGAGGAAGGAAGGAGAGAGAGATAAAAACATTGATTCATCAACACTGATTGCCTGCCTTCTGCACGCCCCCTGCTGGGGATCAAGCCTGCAACCCAGGCGTGTGCCCTGACCAGGAACTGAAGCTGAAACTTCTTGGTACACAGGTCAATGCTCAACTACTGAGCCACACCAGCCAGACAACATTAAAATTTTCTTAATTATAAAAAAAGGTGATTAGCAAACTGAAGCACAAGGAAGTTAAATCTTTTACCCAATGCATATAGGTAGTAAGAAGTAAAGCTGGATTCAAACCCAATAGCAGGGACCACACTCTTAATCTCCACATGCAACCAGGATTAGGTAGGTGGTACTTCACTGAAGCAGGCAGGAAGATCCAGGCTGTAAAACAGCATTCCAGAGAAGAGAAGGTGGCTGATGAGCAGAGAACACCATGAAATAAGCAAATGGCCAAAAGGAGTCTTTCTTCCCGGTCTTACACCCTTTCCAGGAGAACTGTCCTATATTTCCCCTGATTATTATTTTCCTTTATTTTCATTTCTGAAACTCAACTTTATTTTAAGTAAGACTGCCAAGTTTAGGTTAATTTTTGAGTAGCTGTGTTGCCAGGGGCCTGGAGGACATACTTGGTGTCTTACTTTGGCATCAGCTCTATAACTAGTATTACTATTAATACTACAACAATACATAATAGAGCGAGGCATTTCTAAAGAAACTTGATTCTGCATTTAAAGGACACTGAGAACATGGAAGAGGCCTCCCTGAGCAAAATCAATCCAGAGACCGTGAAGCTGGGGTGCGGGGTGAGTACAGAAAGGAGAGGAGGGTTCATGTTCCCAGGAAGAACACCACAGGCTTATTGGTCAGCCGTATAGATTCCGCCTGCAAACCAAACCATCCCCGAGAAGGAGAATCCAAGGGAGAGCTGTTCAAAGTAAGAGTTATAGCCACTAGAAGCATGCCAACCTTATTCAAACAGAATATTTTTAAGGAAAGGAATGCAAATCTATGTTTTCCTTAAGCTTAAAAAAAAAAATAAAGCCTACTTAAAACCTATGTTGTTTGCAAAATTACAAAATGTATGTCGTTCCCTGGACCAGCTTTTTCAAAAGATGAATGAGTAGTGTGTGTGTGTGTGTGTGTGTGTGTGTGTGTGTGTGTATACAAAGGTGGGTTGGAGCCCCTAACCTTGTTCAAAACTAGTAAGAAATGTTCCGAGTAGTGCATCATGTTGTGCATCTATTGAAAAGGTCAAGGTCTATGGCTGAGCTAAATATAACCTGGTGAGAGAGAGCTCAGAGAGCTCTGGAAAATTTTGAGAGGCTTTCATACTGTTTGGGAGATAAAAACATTTCTTGAAGGGATTTCATTCTTTTTTATAAAGTGTGTGATTGAAAAAAAGATATCAAGGATGGCTATAACTTCTTATATAAATAGCTTTAAAGAGAAATCTACAATAATTTCTCACTTAAAAAATCATCATGCCATACATTCCTCTATCTTTTTTATTCTACGAAACTTAAAATCATTTTCATAGACTTAAATAGACCTGGTAATCTTGATGCTTTTGTGAGAGTAGAGGTCAGTGTGACCTTCCTAAGACACACAACTGACAAAAAACAAAAAACAAAAAAAAACTTTGCTATTTAAAATCACAACTACTCATAGCCTATAGGAGAAAGTCCAAAACCCCATTGTCATGAAATCAAGGCTTTTGGTTTTCTGGCAAATGACTATGTCCCCAACATCCTCTGTTTTCCTCCTTAGTGGTCCTTCAAATGACCCAGAATGTAACTGTGTGCCTTTGCACAGAAGGTCCTTTCCCACATTGCCTGGGTAACTCCTTCTCACCCTTGAACTGTTATTCCCCAGTCAGACCAGCTGACGGCCTGACATCTCTGCCCCTCCTGCATTCCTCTAAGACAAAAAGATTGCCTCTTCTATACCTTTTACAGGCCTCTGATGTTTATCATATTTGCTGACTAACTCTCTATCCTTCTCTCGACTGTAAGTTCCAGAAGGGCAGTGCCCATCCAGCACACTGCCTCGCCCAGTATCGTTGGATTACAAATATCAGTATCTCCAGATACATACAGAAATACAGAAGTTAAGCAAAAGTGTCCTCATTGTGTAAAGACATTCTCAGATTATTCAAAGCTTTTATAATATTTTTTTTCTAATCTTATCTTTTCCTCCCCATTATTTGTCAACTATAAAAGTAAAATCCTGACAGCAATATTCCTTGTGGATTCCCACCACTTTAACCATATTTAGGTAGAGAAAGTGCATGTCACATGTGTGTTGTATATGTAAGCATATGTGTGTATGGGGAGGGGGCGAGTGCTGAAAAGAGTATACTCTAAAAAAGTACTAGGTTGGCAACTCCTCTAGCCCTATTTTAATTGATTTTTATTATTTTTGCCAAGAACCAATAGTTACTATGTGCCTAATATTGAAGAATGTTTAAAACAGTCCCCCCTCACCCTGACTGGCTGGCTAAGTTGGTTGGAGCGTTGTCCCATGCACAGGAAGGTTGCAGGTTTAATTCCCAGTTGGGGAACATATGGGAGGCAACTGAGGATGTTTCTCCCTTTTCTCCCTCTCCCTCTCCCTCTCCTCTCCCTCTCCCTGTCCCTGTCCCTGTCCCTGTCCCTGTCCCTCTCCCTCTCCCTCTTCTTTTCTCTCTCCTCTCTCTTTCCTTCTCTCTCTCTCTCTCTCTCTCTCTCTCTCTCTCTCTCTCTCTCTCTTTCTCCCCCCGCTTCCTCTCTCTCTAAAATCAATAAAAACATATCCCCAGGTGAGGATTAAATAAAAACAGTTCCACCTTCATTTTATACCATTTTTACCTGGCAGGAGGCAGATCACACATGCACAAGATTACTTTTATCAAGACTCCTCAAGTCTGCTGGATCAATTTCCTACTCATTCCCTTGCATTAAACTGAGCTCAATGACAGGAAATCACACTTAATGTTCCTCTCAGCACTTCCTTTCAGAATTACTATAAGGTTGTGGTTGAAAATACTCTCTGGAACCAACTGCCTGGGTTCAAATCCGAACTCCATCACAAGTTAGCTATGCAATCTAGGACACTTTATTTAACCTCTCTGTGCTTGAATATATTTATCAGTAAAGTGGGGATTAACAATATCCACTTCATAGGATTGTAGCGAGGGTTAAATGATTTTATATATAAAGTGTGTACATGTGTGTGCATGTATACATGTAGAACAGTGTCTACCACGTAGTAAAGACTAGAAAGTATCCTTTCTGATCCACAGTTTTTATCAGCCTACCTTGATTACTGCACCAAGTGTGGACTTACACTTTTTTTTTTGCTTGTTTGCTTGCTTGTTTTTGTTAATCTTCATTGAGGCTATTTTTTCCATTGATTGTTTTTATAGAAAGTGGAAGGAAGGGAGGAGTGGGGAGGGAGGGAGAGAGAGAGAGAGAGAGAGAGAGAGAGAGAGAGAGAGAGAGAGAGAGAGAGAGAGAGAAACATCAATGTGATGAGAGACACATTGATTGGTTGCCTCTGCACATGCCCTGACTGGGATTAAACTTGCAACTCAGGCACTCACCCTTGACCAGGAATAGAACCTGTAACCTGGTGGTGCGAAGACTAATGCTCTCAGCACTGAGCCTGCCAGGGAACATTACTTTTTAAGTTACATTTACTATTTTATTCATTTTTCCATGGACGCACCAGGCTCACCATTATTCCCTGAAGTCTTATGAATGTCTATCTCAACATATGAAGGTTACTTTTCTCCACAAATCCAGTTACTATGTACTCTCACCATAATGACTTATTTGTACAGGATGCACACGCAGACAAATGGCTTTTATATTCAAGATGCAACCTTAAAGGACCACCTCAGAACCATGTCACTATTGACTGTTGAGACTCTTATTAATTCTTGTGCTCTCAAGTCTTAGATTCCAACACTATTGCACTATTGAAAAAAATAACCAATGCAAGCCTCTTCATTGACAGGTGATCAAATTAGTTCCACCTGGAAGCAGGTGAATTAACTGACATATATTGTACTTATTTCAAGCCATCATTTGTTGAGTTCTTGTTAACACTTGTGCCATAAACCTTACATTTTCTAATTTAACCCTCTCAACAACCCTCTGAGAGAATCATATAATCCTAAATTTCAGGTTGGAATGAGATTGCCCATTTTGAAAGGCTACAAAGACAGCTCATTTCTCTCGCGCCTGCTTTATGACAACAGCTCCACTCCGGTGTGGGGCAGGAGGAGGGCCTGCCATTTCAGAGAGTTGCACAATAGCATACTCCTTTACCTCAAAGCATTTCTCACTTGCCATATAAAAACACATCTCTGTTCTTTAAAAGTCATCTTTGTAGATAGAGATGCAATGTGAAGGAGAGTGGACAGGAGAGCTGACCTACAGCGGGGGTGAGGGGCTATTTTTGTCTTTGTCAAGAAGCCCCCATCACTGACACTGGATTGCTCTCTCCAATCATTTTTCAGCTAAAACTTCTGGTTGTCCTAGAAATAACTGAAAGATAAATGACTCCAGGGCTTGGGGTTAATGGGAAAAGAAAATGTTACATTTCTGAGGGAGAGAACAACAGATGTCCCATCAAAATGCATCTGACCCTATAATGGTCCAAATTTCTGTCTTTGTGAAGGCAAATTATAACCTTGTGGTTGCTAGCCTCATCACCACTTGTTACATAAAGCGATTGTATACGTGGTGAGTTTATATTCTGAGATGACCTTGAAGCCATACAAAAGTTCCCCAAAACCTATACATGTGAATTCACTATTTGAGTTACTTTCATTCTCTAAAATGAGATCTTAAAATCTATGGGAAAGGGACTGATAATCCAGTTATTGGATTATAGTACATTGATTTGTTTTCATTTGAACTGACTGTTACCTAGGTTAGCTAGAATTAAAATCAGATAATTTTGTTTTTCCTCCCTCCCCACACTGTTTTGTGTGTTGAATGAATGGAAAACTCCTAATAGCAGGTATTCTTAAAGGGCTCCTGCATAGAGAACAGTAAATAAAAAAAGAAGCAATATCAATTGTCTCCTCATTCTCCCATGCACTGAGTAGTACCAGCAGCCTCCCACCTGCGATGGATGTGTCTCTGGGCCTGCAAGGGTAATGCCTTATTGAAGACCAGGACTTGTCTGGGAAGGGACTCTTAGCCAAAATTCCATTTGGGGGAAGATGGTACAATAGAACTGGGTATCAGAGCATACTCTGCATAGGACTAATTTGGGAAGCCTCAAAGATTAACCTGGGTCGGCAACCAAGTCCCAAGTTTTTTATGGCAGTCACCACCACATCTGCTTGTGTTCATTATAAGATGGGATGGCTTTCACTGGCTCATCCATCCAAGTTATTGAATGAGTCATTCACTAGCTCCTTAAGACCATTCAGACAAGTGGAGGGCTTTCATCTTCCTTAGCAGAATTGCCTTATCTTGATTAGAGAAACAAAGTCAAGTGATATAATAAGTGAAAACTATTAAGGCCAGGTCTGAATGACCAGATGCTGAAACTGGGGTCTCAGAGAAACCAAACTGTTACCTCTGTTTCTGGGTGTCTGCTGGCACTCCTGGTACTTCCATTTACCAGGAAGGAAAGCTCTGTGAAGCGGTCACTTCTCTCCCCATCTTAGTCTTTCTGCAGCACTGCACTGAGATGATCACTTCTTCCTTTAAACACTCACCCCTCCTGGCTTTCACAGCATGCTCTCACTCTTCCACATTTCTCTCACATTTCAGCATCTGCTTTTTTGTCCCCTTACCAGCCTTCTCCTTTAATAACCTATAATTATCAGTGCTTCCTGAGCTTGGTCCCAGGCTCCTTTCTCGTCCTTGCTAGGCATTCTCCCTGGGGGACCCCATTTATTCCTATAGTTTGAAATACCGACTATATACTCTATTTGGATAGTTCTCGAATTTAAAGAGAAACATTGGAGTTTATTCATCCAACATTTACTGAGAATTTGTGTTATAGAAGTGCGTTTCTCTATTATCATTTATGCTATCTTAGTGAGCATCCTAGTCCTATACTCTTACAAATTCTTTCCAATAATCTTCCTACATCATTCCATATTGCCAATCTGTCAACAAGTCATAGACTTGTTTCTTTTGTGAATATCACATCTTTCTCTTCCTTCTCCATAGTCAAAATCTGCTTAAGATCCTTATCACCTTGCGAGTAAGGGGAGAAAACAGCCTTTTATCTCAAGAATTCTGAACCCAACTCAACATGTATATGGGCCTGAAGGCGGTCATTTACTCAATACGTATCATTAGAAACCTACTGCATACCTAGTGTTGGGGATACATATTAGAATCATTCAGTCCTTGCTCTCAAGTTGTTTATAATTAGGTGGAAGAGATAGACAGATATGTGA
>PVJN01057127.1:0-12556 GCA_004026805.1 Lasiurus borealis
AGAGCAAGATATTGAAATCCTGAGGAGAAACCAAGATGACGGCATAGGTGACAGGGATGCCCTGGTGATGAGGGGAAGGTTGAGAGGGAAGAGATTAACCAAAGATCTTCTATGCATCTATGCATCACCCATGGACATAGACAAGAGGGTGGTGAAGGCCTGGGGTGGGGTGGGAACCGGGTGGAGGGGGTCAATGGGCGGGGGGCGGGAAGGGAGACATCTGTAATACTCTAACAATAAAAATAGTGTGTACTGAGAATATTTTCTATACGAGAGCTAAGCAAGTGTTGTTTAATTTCTTGTTGGGGAGGTGGGAGTTTTTTTTGGAGGGGGCGTGGCGGATTGGAGGGAGTTGGCCACGTTGGGAAGGAAGGAAAGGAAAAGGTGAGGTTAGCTGTTGCCTTTTTTATGTGCCACCCACAGCCTCCAGCAGGGGGTAGCAGAAACCAGGGGATAGATAGCGCCAGGGTCCGGAGGCCAAAGACCATAGAGTTGCAGCATGTCAAAAGCCAGAAGAGAGACCTCGAAAGTCGTGATCACCTTCAAGGGGTAAATGGGAAGCCTGAGGATCAGAGAAGGGGGACCTGCGCTCCTCCCTGCCTTCACCTGGCTCAGCTGTTCTCAGCCTTTCACGTTCAGCTCCACGGCTCTTTCCCTGGAGTGTTTCCAGCCCCTGCCTCTCCCTCCCCTTCCCTCCCCACCCCCCACTCTGCATATGAAAGTCTCACTTGCCTCTCACCCCATACTCTGAGTTTTTCTAAGACTGGGGGGCCAGCTTGAAGTCATCTTTGCAATCCCAGGGCCTGGCACAAAGTGGGTGCTCCATAAACATTACAGTGAATGGCTGCCACCCTGTGCCATGCTCCTCCAGCAGTCTGAACCCCAATATGCTCCAGGGTCCAGTCCTATAGCCAGAGAGACAGAGGGGAGTACAAGGGGTCCCAAGGCCCTCATTCATCCTTTTGTTTAACAAGTATTCACTTTGTATTTACCGGATGTCCAGGATACAGAAAAAAAAAAATGAGTTGATGCTGTTAATGGCAACTACTAATTTTACAAAAAAAAAAAAGTTTTCATTTTTAGAGAGAGAGGGAGGGAGAGGGATAGAAAGATAGAAACATAACTGAGAGAGAAGCATCAATAGGCTGCCCCACGCACGCCCTCTGCTGGGGATCAAGCCTGTAACTGGGCATGTGCCCCGATCAAACCAGTGACCTCTGGGTTCCTGGATTAAAGCTCAACCACTGAGCCATACTGGCCTGGCTAACTTAACTCTTTTAATATGTCTATATTTAATCATGTATTTAGGGAAGAAATAAAGGTTTCCTTCTCCAAAGAGCTCACAGGCTAGTTGGGGAAAAGATCAAATTATTCCTTCATTGAATAGATTTCGTGGAGCACCTACTATGTGCAGGCATTGGGGCCATAGCTCTGAATGAAATGGACAAAAACCTCTTTCCAAATATGGAAAGTAAAATATAAAGCTTAGCCGAAACTGGTTTGACTCAGTGGATAGAGCGTCCGCCTGGGGACTAAGGGGTCCCAGGTTCGATTCCGGTCAAGGACATGTACATTGGTTGCGGGCACATCCCCAGTAGGGGGTGTGCAGGAGGCGGCTGATCGATGTCTCTCTCTCATCGATGTTTCTGGCTTTCTATTCCTTTCCCTTCCTCTCTGTGAAAAATCAATAAAATATATCTTTAAAAAATATATATATATATATATATAAAGCTTACATTCTATGTAGTGCCGGCGGAGAGATGGTGAATAAACTAAATGAGTCTGACCGTGACACATTGGACGATGGTCAGTCCCATCATGGAAAATACAGAAAAACAAGACAGAAAAAGGACGGGGAGTGCCGGGGTGCAGTGTTGGAAAAGTGTTCAAGGAAAGCCTTTTGCTGAGAAGGTGACCTCCAGGTGGAGACTGAAAGGAGGTGAAGCAGGGAGCCATGCAGATTTTCAGGGGGAGAGCAAACACAAAGGCCCTGGGGCCAGAGCATGTGCCATTTCCAAAGACCAGTTCGGAGACTCGGAGCCCTGAGTGAGGGGAACACGGTAAGAGATGCTGAGGACGGAGGTGTGATGGGGGTCAAAGCCTGCAGGACCCTGTCAGCTGCGGTCAGTCACAGAGTGTGTGCTGCCTCAGATGGGCAGCCGCTAGAGCAGTGGTTCTCAACCTGTGGGTCGCGACCCACAGGGGTCGCCTGAGACCATTGGAAAATGCAGATATTTACATCACGATGCATAACATAGCAAAATTTCATGGTTGGGGGTCACCACCACATGAGGAACTGTATGCAAGGGTCAAGGCCTTAGGAAGGTTGAGAACCACTGCACTAGAGGATTCTGCACAAAGGAGGGATGTAGTGCCACTCAGGTTTGTTGGTGTTTTTTAAAAATATATTTTATTGATTTTTTACAGAGAGGAAAGGAGAGGGATAGAGAGTTAGAAACATCAATGAGAGAGAAATATCGATCAGTGGCCTCCTGCACACCTCCCACTGGGGATGTGCCCGCAACCAGGATACATGCCTTTGACCGGAATCGATCCTGGGACCCTTCAGTCCTCAGGCTAACGCTCTATCCACTGAGCCAAACCGGTTTCAGTGATGCCACTCAGGTTTTACAAGAACGACCCGCTGTGTGGAGAAGGGGCTGCAGGGAGCGTGGTGGCGGCAGAAAGACCAGGGAGGAGGCTGCTGCACAGGTCCGGGTGAGCAGGGAAATGGTTTGGGCCTGCAGGTGTGCCAAGGAGTGGTGGGCTCAGAATGCAGGAGGGTGGCCACAGCGGGGAGCGAGGGAGCCATGTGAAGGGGGTTGCGGATGAGTCCTGGAGGCAGCTGCCTGGAAGGACCTGGAGGGGGCTGGAGGGCTCCCAGCTCCCACCGGGAAAGAGTGGCTGAGAGTTGAGCCTGAGGCGGGTCTCTCCCCTGAAGATCCAGTTCACTCACACCCACCGGTCTCAGCCGCATCCCCCTCCACGCGCTCACCAGAACAGGGGCAGAGGGAGGGGGCCTGCCAGGGTGTGTGTGTGGGCGGGGAAGAGCTGGAAGGCACAGCAGGTCCCCTCAGGAAGCCTGGAAGCATGGAGATTCCTGCCGCCTTCCCTGCCGCTCCAGCCACGCTTGGCATCAAGGCCTGGCCAGGACGCCCACGGCCAGGAGGACCCGCTCCCTATCTCCCCTGGGTCTGCAGTGTGTGTTGGGGTGGGAGTGGGGCTAAAACACAAGCTATCACCCCCGGTTGCCCACCTTCTGCCTGGTCCCCCCTCCCCCTCTTTCAAGCTCTCAGGTCCCTGCCCCTGGTGGTCTCTGGCCTGGATCTGCCCACAGGCCCCCATCCCCGTCTCCCCCCCTCCCAGCCCCGCCTACAGCCTGCCCACTCCCCCCACCCCCATCTTCCTGGCACTCCAGCTCCCCTCGCCCGCCCCTCCACTCCCGCTGTAATCACAGCTCAGCTCAGCCCACACCCCCTCCTGTGGATAGCAGGGGCTGATTTAGGGGCTATCAGGGGAAGGGGAGGCTAATGGAGTTCGCGGGGGGCGCCCTGGTGATGAGGGGAAGGTTGAGAGGCAATTAGCGGGGCTGACAGCCTTGGGAATCACCTAATGCGTCCCCGCTTCCCCTGCCCACAGTGAGGACCGAGGAGGGTGAGGCAGCTGCCCCCTCCCCCCCACAGCCGGCGTGGACTTGGACTTGGGGAGGGACCCTGGCCCTCCCTTGGCAGGCGGTTGGAAGGCAGATAGCAGAAGGGACTTCCAGGAAAACAAAGGCCAGGGGTGGGGTGCTGGGGCCCTGTGGGGAGGGAGGGACTGGATAAATCCGGAGCTCCTGGTTCCCCACAGCCCCTGACACACTCACACTCACACACACACTCACACACACACACACACACACACACACGTGCTCACACACACACACACACACACACACACACACACACACACACACTCTCTCTCACACACACACACTCACACACGCGTGCGCGGTGCCCCAGCTGAATCCTATCCCTCACTAGGGACCGGCTCCTCATTAATACCAACATTAGCCCCGAACACACTGAACACACCCCCGCCGCCTCCCTGTCATTAATTACCGCTCCTCCCGCCGCAGAGGGAAAGGGCGGAGGGAACTGGGCCTGACCCCCTGCCCCAGGAGCCGCCCGGCCCCCTCCTCTCAGCTTCCGAAGGAAGAGAGGAGAGAGGAAGAAAGGAATCCAGCGGAAGGAGGAAGGAAAGGGGGGGAATGGGAGGGGGAGAGGGAAGGAGGGGAGATCATGTCCTCTGTCCTCAGCACCCCCACACCTCCCTCTCTGAGGTGCTCACCCTCGTGGAGACTTTCTGCGACTTAAGCTGCATCCCCAGCTCCATCCGGGAAGTGGTCAGCCCGCTGCCGGGTAGGATAACCTCTGGTGGGGAAGGGCCAGACCTCTGAGCGCTCCCCTGCCTACATCCCTGCTTCTTGTTTTCTTTTCATTTTTTTTTTTTTTTTTACCGAAACCGGTTTGGCTCAGTGGAGAGTGTGTCAGCCTGTGGACTGAAAGGTCCCAAGTTCGATTCCGGTCAAGGGCATGTACCTTGGTTGCAGGCATATCCCCAGTAGGGGTGTGCAAGAGGCAGCTGATTGATGTTTCTCTCTCATTGATGTTTCTAACTCTATCCCTCTCCCTTCCTCAATGAAAAAAAAAATATATATATATATATATACACATATATATGTATAAAAATATGTATATACATATATATATATAAATATATATTTTAAATTGATTTCAGAGAGGATGGAAGAGGGAGAGAGGGATAGAAATATCAATGATCAGAGAGAATTATCGATTAGCTGCCTCCTGCACGCTCCCCACTGGGTATCGAGCCCGCAACTGGGCATGTACTCTTTTTTTTTTAAATATATATTTTTATTGATTTTTCACAGAGAGGAAGGGAGAAAGTCAGAAACACCGATGAGAGAGATACATCGATCAGCCGCCTCCTGCACACCCCACACTGGATATGTGCCCGCAAGCAAGGTACATGCCCCCGACCGGAATCCAACCCGGGACCTTTCAGTCCACAGGCCGATGCTTTATCCACTGAGCCAAACTGGAATCGAACTTGGGACCCTCTAGTCTGTAGGTCAACCGTCTGTCCACTGAGCCACACCGGCCAGGACCCTTGCATCCCTTCTAGTTGCAGCCTGGGAGTGTGTAGAGAGCCACATTTGTACAAACTTCACCCGGGGACGCTGCCTGCAAACACAAAGCCAGGCACTCTGGGCCAAAGGCACCCGGCAATGAGAAGGGACAACAGGCTCCCTGGGAGGTGCCACCCGCCACCCTGTGCTGAGATGGCTGCTCGGAGAGGCACTGGCGGGCGGCACAGAGCATCCAAGAGTCGGGAGGACACCTCCAAGGTTGGGGGTCACTTGCATATTCTTGTGCCTCAGGAGGAGGGATCCCAGCCTTCTCCCCGCTTGTGCTGCCATTTTGAATCTCTCCAGCATTCTCTGTCTCTCTCTGATGCACACGCACGTGAATGGGCATCTATTAAAGCCAAGTGTAGTGAAATGAAACCAAGCCACGCCCAGCCCCGCTGTCCGGCCCACCCCGCCTGCCATGCGTGCTCCCTGCCCAGTAACAAGCCCTGACTCCCCGCTCAGCCCCCTCTGCCTTCCCAGAGCCCTGGCCTCCCGCCTGCGTCTCCCTGTGTCCCGCTTTGAGAAGACCCAGCAGCCCTGCTCCCACCCACTCACTACAGGGGCCCTAGGTTCCACGAGGTTCTCCTGAGCCCCTCCCATCGCCCCCTTGAGCCCCGTTAGAAGACCAAGCGAGCCTGGAGACCCCACAATCGATATTCCTCAAAGATAAAGATGCTAATAACTCCATCCCTTCTTGTCCGCTATCTCTCACCTACATTAGCTCTGACCACAGGCCCCAGGCAGCTGGGACCTGCAGTGATGGGGGCAGTGGGGGTGGGGGTGGGGGGACTGGAGCTGACTAACCCCTTTAGATCCAGGTAGGAAGCTGGAGGGCAGAGAGCAGGAAGGACTTCCTGACACTCAGGAATGAGAGGCCACGGGGATTAGGGAGAGAAAGCTTCGGAAGCATGTTTCCCACTCCTGGATAGAGATGCCCTGGAGACCTAAGAGTCTTGTGCGGATTTGTGACCTGGGAAGTACCTATTGGGGCTGGGAGGGTACCAAGATCCGTGTCTAATCCATGAGGGCTGCCTGGAGGAGGTGAGCTGGGAGGCAAGTTCCCACTGGGAAAAATCAGGGGAGTCAGGGGACTGAAATGGATGGTGGTGACCAGAGGGGGCGCTCTGGCCCTGCCCTTCCAGCAGGACCTGGGTCCTTCCTCCCACAGCGTCTGCTGGGACAGCCGGGGGACCTGCAGCCCCTCCTCACCTCACACTCCCCACCAGGCAAGCCCTCTCTGGAGCAGTTGCAGCTGGAGCGGGTGGTTGGAATCAGGGGGCACGAGCTTCTCTTTTGGGAGCCCTCTCCCCATGCCCGCCTGTCCTGCCTCTTCTCCAAAGACTAGGGGTAGGGCCTGGACTGGGAGTGGCACAAAGAAGAGGAGGAAAATGGAGGAGGAGTGGGAACGGGTGATAAACACAGCACCTACGGCCGAGACCGGTTTGGCTCAGTGGATAGAGCGTCGGCCTGCAGACTGAAGGGTCCCAGGTTCGATTCCCGTCAAGGGCATGTATCCTGGGTGGCGGGCACATCCCCAGTAGGAGGTGTGCAGGAGGCGGCTGATCGATGTCTCTGTCTCATCGATGTTTCTAGCTCTCTATCTCTCTCCCTTCCTCTCTGTAAAAATCAATAAAATATATATTTAAAAAAAAAACAAAAAAAACAGCACCTACAGCCGAGATCGGTTTGGCTCAGCGGATAGAGCATCGGCTTGTGGACTGAAAGGTTCCAGGTTCAATTCCCGTCAAGGGCATGTACCTTGATTGCGGGCACATCTCCACTGTGGGGCGTGCAGGAGGCGGCTGATCCATGTCTCTCTCTCATCGATGTTTCTGACTTTCTATCTCTCTCCCTTCCTCTCTATAAAAAAATCAATAAAATATATTCAAAACAAAACAAAACAAAGAAAACAGCACCTACGCCAGGCCTTGTTGGGAAAGCTCTGCACTGGAGGCGGGTTTAACCCTCACAACCCTGAGAAGCTAGTGTGGAGAGGACACTCAGCACAGAAGGGCTGAGTAACTTGCTGGACATCACACAGCTGGTAAGTGCAGAACCAGGCACTCTGACTGACCATGCAGAGGCTTCACCTCCAGAGAAGCTAGACCAGGAAGAAATGGGGGAGCCCGAGGGGGAGGGAGGCACCCTGTTTAGCAGGAGGTGGGCTCCGAGTATCGCCCTGGCCTCTGCCCCCACAGACCATGGCTCTGTCCTTCGGCACCTGCGCTCGCTCCCTTTTGCCCGGCGCCCTCTGCACGCACGGTCTGCTCCTCGGCGCTGCTCTGCTCCCCTCTGCAGGCTCCCCCTGCCGCTCTGGGCCTGTCTGTCTGTCTCTGTCTCTCCTGGCTCCAGACCACTCTCAGCGCCCCAGAGCCAACGCGGCTCAGACTTCCATCTTCGAAGGGCAGCCTGTCAGAGCTGCAGTGGGGGGTGGGGGCGGGGGTGGGGGGCAAAGAGAGACAGTCGGGGAGGGGACTGACGCTCCAAGTAATGGAGTCACCTCCTTCCCAGGAGAGGGCGGTGGGGGAGCTCGCTGCCTGCTGGATCCTTCTGGCCGTGGCTGACAGTCAGGACACTCCTGAGTCCCGGCTCCTCCACACTCACTTCCTCCCTCCCCTGCAGCCTGTTCAAGGCCACTTCTTCACTTTAGGAATTTGGCCAGAGAGGCTCGCTCCAGCTGATAGTTAGAGCCTCCAGAGTCTGGACTTCTCTCTAGGAACCCTTTGTACCTTGGGGGGTCCAGGGGGCACAAGGCACTCTGGACCCAGGCTGCCCAGCGTTTCGCCCACGCTGTTTCTGGAAACCAGAGCAGAAGCTCTGCCCTCCTGTCAGCATGCAGCCCCGAGGGACCAGGGCAGGAAGGCAGCCAAGGCTGCTTAGAAGGACTGTCCTTCCTCTGGGGCAGGAGCTGGGGGGCCGGGGAGGGCAGGATGGCGGGGACCCCTGGCTTCTTCGGAGAACCTATCCCCAGGTGGGGGGCTGGGGAGCCCCGGGCTTCTGCACCACCACGGGGAGTCCTTCTCCTCCAAGTGGATATGAGGGACTGGCAGGAGCTTCCTCAGAGAGAGGCATCGGAGTTCGGTCCTGGATGCTGGGTGCCCTGGCAGTGCCCACCTCCCTTCCTGAGCCTCTGCCTTCCATCCGGGGCAGCCATTTCTGAGAGGACGCGCTGGATGGAGGGGCGCATGCCAGGTCCGGAGGATGGGGGTGTCTGACTCCCACAGCCTCAGTCCCTGTCCCTGCTCCCATGCATGGGTCCTCCGGGTCCCATTCCATGGAGCCATCTCTGCTGGTGCTCCGCTCCTGGTGTGTGTGTGTGTGTGTGTGTTGGGGGGTGGGGGTGTTGCAGCTAATGGACTTGGCACAGCCAGGAGGTAACTAACAGGGAGAGGGCATGCGCCACAATAGGGTGCAGAGTGGGGGGGGGGGTGCCACCCCACCAGCTCTGAGTGATGGGGAAAGGCTGTGTGTGCGTGTGCCTGGCTGTGAGGGCTTGGCCAGTGTGTCTGTGGGGAGAGGCTATGCATGTCCATCAGTGAAGCCGGTATGTGGGTGCTAGCCCCCCTCTTCACCACCCAGGACAAGGCTCGGCTCCCAGATCTCCTGAAGGAGCAGAGTGACGGGCTTCAGCTCCTGTGCCCAGACAGAGGAGGACAGACACTGAGGCACAGACAGAGCACAGCACAGCTATCCGGTTCCTTCCCCACGCTCCCTCGCTCGCCTGGAATGAACCCTCACCTCACCTGCCCAGCTTTTCTAGCAAGACCTCCAGCTGTGATGTTAAACCTCTGATGTCCTGAGGCTCTTGACCTTGGCAGTGCTACACACCTCGTGCCCTGCAGGTCCCTTCTGCCCTTCTGCTACCTGCCCTCCATCCCCTTTGCCTCAGTCCTATTCAACGGTGGCTGAAATTTGGCTGAAATTCGGAGCCCCTGAGCCTAAGGCAGGGTCTCCCAGGCTGGGAGTCCCCACCCCCACCCCCCAGCCCTGAAGAGAGGCTCCAGGGGCAGAAGAGGTGGGGAGGGTGGGAGTGCAGGTGAGAAAGAACGTGCCCGAGGCGTCCACGCTGTTGTCCGGGACACTCTGATTCAACTGCTATCCACGCCTCTGCCTCTCTGTCCCTCCTCTGTCCACCCCCGTGTGTGTGTGTCTCTCTCCGCTCGGTTTGCTGTCTCTCTCTGCCGTCTCCACCTGTCTGCACTGCCTCTCTCTAGGCTCACCTGTCACATCTATGCCCCCCTGCCTTCCCTCCAGGTTCCCACCCCCTCTCCTCCCAAGGACTCCACCTGCTCTAAGCCTCCCTCCCTGGGACAGGGCGGCCCCAGCCCACCCACCCCAGGGCGGGAGCGGAGGGCCCGGCGAGCCTGCCCTCAGCAACCAGGCCTCCCATCCATCAGCCTGCAGCCCAGGTCAGACCTCCATTAGCACTAACCAGCCTGGACAAGAGGCAGACACCGTTGGGCTAGGCCTAGGGGTGATAAGACCCAGATTGAATCACATGTAGGGAGAGCTGGGCACCCAGGGACAGGAGGCGGCCACACCATTAGCCCCGAGGAGCTGTGGGGAACGTGGGTTATTGCAGGAGCCGGGCAGGTGATTGAAAGTGATGGGGCTGGTGTGGGGGGGAACGTGCGGGGGGGGAGATTGCTCCTCCCTGGCTCTGGGGAGAGGGAGATGGGGGCAGGGCCCAGGCCTGGGGAGGAGGGGCCTTGCGCAGCCTCCATGCTGACGGGAGCCTCAGGCCACTCGGTATGAGCAGGAGCATCCATCGGGGAGAGGGGGAAGGAGACCCCCGTGGGCAGAAGGGGGACAGGAGACGGCTTTGTCCTGTTCCCAGCCTCCAGATGCTGATCTTTCTTTTAAAATTGATTTTTTTAGAGAGGGGAAGAGACAGAAAGAGAGAGCAACATCAATGTGAGAGAGACACATTGATTGGATCGAGTCCGCAGCAACTTGACCGGAACGGAACCTGACACCCTTCTGTCCCAGGGCCAATGCTCTAACCACTTAGCTACCCGGCCAGGGCCCAGATGCTGATCTTAAAGCACTTATTGCCAAGAAGAGTAGAGGAGGGGAAGCACCATTCCTTCTTGCCTCCCTCACCATTCCTTCATCCTGTTCCTTGCCTGTCCCTGCCATGTGTGTACACACACACACACACACACACACACACATTCTCTCCTTCTTTCTCTCTCCTCTCTTTCTCTCTCATCCATTGATCATACTGGGCACTTGCTCTGCTCTGAGCAAAGGAAGACTCACCCCACCAAATGCTTCCATCCTGCCCGCCATGACAGCTAACTTCCATCCCTCCCACTGTAGCACCCGCCCCCCGAACATCAAGTACAGAGGCAGGTAGTTAGGGTCTGCAGGCCTGACTAGCTTCACCTGAGGCCTCCTCCCCATCAGGTAAACAAGGTGCCCAGGACTGGGAGGCAAACCACAGCCGCCAGGTGGAGGGAACAGCTGCTGGCAGCGGGGGGTCGGCGCTGAGAGGAACCAGAGAGGGGGAGGATCCCAGAGAGTCACCCCCCTACCTGAGTCCCATACCCCGCTCCCCGAACGGACGGACGGACGACATCTTTCCAAGAACTGGCAAGAGACACAGCCGCGCGCACGGTAATAAATATAATTGCTGTGACAGAAGTTAGAGGACGGGGCACCTCCCACCCCACTCCCCCCCCCCCAGGCCCCACCTGACCCCTCCCGCATGCTGAGGGCGAGTTAGATGCTTGGAGATCACCCTGGGGCGGCTGGGAATCCGGGGTTGCTGAGGGCAGGTGCCAGTCTTCTGGCAGCTCAGCCCCAGCCCCGGCCGGCCCGCTAGCCCAGGACGTCCAGGTAGACGGGAGGCGCCTGGACCAGGGCTTGCAGGCGGGCGTGCACGTCTTTGATGCTGTGGCGCTGCTGGGGCTCCCGCTGCCAGCACCCCTGCATGATGGCATAGACCTCCGGGGGGCAGGCGCGCGGCCGCTCTAGCTCCCGTCCCTGAGTGATGCACTCAATCGCCTGGGGCCGCGGGCAGGAGAGAGAGAAGAGGGCACACTGGGCTGGGGCAGGAGAGGGAGGCCAGCCCGGGCACTACCCCGCCTCACTGAGGCTGCAAGGCAGGCCCTACAATACTCTAAAGCTGCGGTTCTCAACCTGTGACTCGCGACCCCTTTGGGGGTCAAACGAAGGACCCTTTCACAGGGGTCACCTAAGACCATTGGAAAATGCAGATATTTACATCACAATGCATAACAGTAGCAACATTTCATGGTTGGGGGTCACCGCCACATGAGGAACTGTATGCAAGGGTCGCGGCCTTAGGAAGGTTGAGAACCACTGCTCTAAAGGGATGCCGTGAACCCCCCGATTCCTTTCCCCTCTGACACAGCAGCGGGAAGGATGAAGGCTGGAGAGGCTCTGGGAATGTGGGGCTGGGGTAGATTTGCTTCCCAAAGGGTCAGAAGCAGATGCTCAGAAGACTTGCCAGGTGGGAAGGGGAGGGGCCCAGGCATTTGCCCGCACCACCAGCCCAGTGTGGAGGGCAGAAGGGAGAAAGGCAGGGCCCTCTGCCTCGGGGCTCCAGAGGCAAAAAGAAAACGGAGCCGAAACCGGTTTGGCTCAGCGGATAGAGCGTCGGCCTGCAGACTGAAGGGTCCCAGGTTCGATTCCGATCAAGGGCACGTACCTTGGTTGCGGGCACATCCCCAGTAGGAAGTGTGCAGGAGGCAGCTGATTGAGAGATAGAAACTCTCTATCTCTCTCCCTTCCTCTCTCTTAAAAGTCAATAAAATATGTAAAAAATAAAAATAAAAAAAAAGAAGAAGAAGAAAGAAAGAAAGAAAGAAAACGGAGCAGGGTTGCGGGTCTAGGCCTGGAAAAATGGCTGCTGGCGTTGGAAGGCAGAAGGCAACCCCACTTCCTGTTCTCTTCTGTAGGTATCCCCCTGTGAGGAACCTAGGCCCTCCGAAAAGAAACTGCAGCAGGGAAGATGCAAGTTAGACTCCAGGCAGGACTGCCAGAGCTGCTAAGGGATCCAGAGAAGAAGAGCCGGAGGTGGCCTGGCCGAGAGCTAGTGGACGGGGCCCGGAGCCTCGCCCCGCCCCTCCTCCCCTCCCACCCCATTAGAGGGCTTGGGTTATAGGCGGCACTAATTCCATTCCTTCTCTCAGTGCTTGAGAAAATTAAAATCTATAACCCTCTCCCCCACCCCACCGGCCCCCAGGGAACAGACTGCATTAGGAGAAGAAATGGAAACTGACAGTTGTGAGCCAAGGAGGGGGCGGGGGCGCGGCTCTGGGAGGCGGAACACCTGGGGCCTGCTCTCTGCTCTGTCCAGCCATGGGTGTGTGTGTGGGGGGGGGGGGGGGGGGA
>PVJN01057128.1:0-12555 GCA_004026805.1 Lasiurus borealis
CGCCGGGGCCATCTGGTGGTCAGGTCCTGCCAGGCTGGTGGGCAGTGTGGCCGGGCGGTCCTGCTGCATGACCGTGGTGCCCGCCCACCCCACCTCAGCCTCCCCCTGATCCTGAGTCACCACCCCCCCACACCCGGCCCTCGGCCTCCCCCTGATCCCCAGTCCCCCAGCCTCTCTTTACAGCCCCTTCTGCCAAGAGGGTCAGGCGGGTTCTGGGGTTTGTTTGTGACCCTACAGCCGGCGCTGGTGCCCGCAGAGCTGCCTCAGCCAGAGCTCGTGTGAAAACCGCCTCTCAGAGCAGAGCGCCCAGCCGGCCGCGCGCAGGTGAGGGCCAGGGGGCACAGAGCCCACGCCCTGTCCCAGGACTGGTGCCCGCAGCTCGGCTCCGTGCGCTGCTTCCTGCTCCTCCCGGGAGCCTGCCAGCGAGCACCCCTTCTCCCCGGCGCCCAGAGCTGCCCAGGCCTGCCAGTCCGGGAAACACCTCACCCCGACTGCCGGGCCTCAGCCTGGGCCGGCCATCCCAGCCTGTGGCTTTGGGTGCGTGCCCCCTCCACCCCCCACGGGAAGGCAGGAGGCTGGCATCCCCTCTGCAGCCTGGTTGCTTGCTGCCTTCCCCGGGCCAGCTGCGCTCTGCCGGCCCCCGGAGGAGGGGGAGCAGGCGACCCGCATTAGAGATTTTGCGGGAGCCCCTTCTTGCTGCGGGAGCCGCTCTGTGTTCCCGGGGCCAGGGCTGTCTCTTCTCCTGGCCCCTCCCTCTCCCTCAGTGCCGTGCACGCAGGCGATGCTCAGAAGCACCTGCATGGAGAAGGACAGGCCCGAAGGAGAAAGCGCAGGAAGGCAGCCCCTACCGCCTCCTTCCAGTCGGAGCAGGCGGGCGCTCCTCTCGGCCCTGCCCCGTCTCAGACCAGCCCGTGGCGGGCTCCAGGGGGTGGAGGGAAGCGGGAGATGGGGCTGTGGGGGCTGGGCTGGGCTGGGGGCTGAGAGCAGAGGCCCGATGCACCACAATGCACCATTCCGGGCGGAGGTCAGGTCCCAGGCCCTGCACCCCTTTCTCCTCAGCGAGGCCTGGGCTACAGGGCCTGCACCCCCCGCTCCTCAGCTTCACAGCACGGCTGAGCACCGGTAAAGCGTGGACTGTGCTCGGGCACGAGGTGCCTGTGGAACAGCTCGTCTTAATGACATTAACTGACGCCTCGGAGCAGATGGGATCCTCCTCCAGCCGCGCTCTATCGCCTCCATCAGAGCTCCGCTAATGGAGCCATTTCGGACGGCTCCTCCTGCTGGTCCGGGTCCCGCTGAGAAACCGCCCTCCCTGCGTCTGGGAAAAGTCCCCACGTTGGGTGATTTCACAGGCTGGTCGGCTTCCTGGCTTCAGGGCCGGGTCCAGAGGCCTGGCTGGTCCTAGATCCCAACTGTCTCCCCGCCCTCGGCCTACTCCCTTCCCGGCTTCCCCAGAGTGGACTGGGACGGCCTAGGTGTCACACTCACTAGGGCCAAGAGAGGGGAGACCGGGCGAAGGGACCCTTGAATTCAGATCCCGCCTCGTCACTTCCTGCCGCGAGGCCCTCGTCTGGAAGGTCCGAGTTCTGTCCCGAGGGGCTGCTGGGAGGTTCAGGGCCGGTGCTGGGGGAGGAGGTGGGAGGAGCTGGGCAGCCTGGGCGTGTCCCTAAGGTTCACAGGGGCACAGGCTTGATCCCCTCGGGGTTTGGAGCCCTGTGTGTGTTTGGGAGGGGTGCGGGGGGGGGGGGGGCTGTGAGCATGACCCTCAGGGAGCCTGGCCTGCCCTGGGCTGTGAAGACCCCCTGGTTGTGGGTGCAGAGCAGCTGTGCCAGCTGGCCACCCTGATGTAAGGGTGGGGTCCCAATCCCGATTTTTAAAGGAGCTCCTAGTGACTCACTCCTTTATTTATTTTTAAAAATATATTTTATTGATTTTTTTTTTACAGAGAGGAAGGGAGAGGGATAGAGAGTTAGAAAATTGATCAGCTGCCTCCTGCATGCCTCCTACTGGGGATGTGCCTATAGCCAAGGTCCTGTGCTTCCCCGGAATTGAACCTGGGACCCTTCAGTCCGCAGGCCGACGCTCTATCCACTGAGCGAAACCAGTCAGGGCCTACTCGCGCCTTTAAAAAAAAATTTTTTTTTTTTTTTTTAATGACTTTAGAGGGAAGGATAGAGAGAGAGAGAGAATCATGGATCGGCTGCCTCCTGCACGCCCCCTACTGGGGATGGTCCTGTGCTTCCCCGGAATTGAACCTGGGACCCTTCAGTCCGCAGGCCAACGCTCTATCCACTGAGCCAAACCAGTCAGGGCCTACTCGCGCCTTTAAAATTTTTTTTTTTTTTTTTTTTTTTTTTTTACTTTAGAGGGAAGGAGAGAGAATCATGGATCGGCTGCCTGCTGCACGCCCCCTACTGGGGATCAAACCCACAGCTTGGGCCTGTGCCCTGCTGGGGGAATGGAACCCTGCCCTTCTGACTCACCGGCTGCTGCTCAGCCACTGAGCCACGCCGGCCAGGTGTTGCCCCTTCCTTTTATAGTTGTCCTGCCGCCTCCCCCCTCCCCAGTATCAGCAGGGCCAACCTCTGCGGGCCAGCTTTGCATCTCCCCAGAGGGGAATTGCCCCCACCCCCGTGGCTTTATAAACAAGAACAAAAACTTACAAAGGGTTCCCATGAGTAGAGCAGATAATTGCCCCCCCCCACGTCTCCCCGCTCCCCGCCATTCTTCTTAGCTGGTCCTGGATGAGAGTGGGGAGTTTGGGAATGGGAAGAGAAGCCATTTCGTATTTGTTTGAACTGCAGCTGTGGGAGAGTCTCTCCCCCCACACCCCCCCGCCGGCTTTCTGCTCGCTCTGTGCTAATAGCAGGGAAGGCAGCGGCGTACTAATATCTCCCTGGAATGGCTTTCTCATGCCTGACTGCCTTCTCATTTAAAGGGCCGGGAGATGCGTTTCTCCTCCGCTCTCCCCGCTGCGGGGATGATGACTGTTTTCATTGCCAGACACGATGCTGTCAGAACTCACGAGCTGATGGTCAGCTGGTCCTCCTGCTGAGTCTCTGCCCAGCACGTCCCTGAATCATCGGTTCATGTCCAGGCTGCCCCAGTGCAGGTGGCAGGTGAAGGCTCTCCGGGAGTGAGGGGGTAAAGCTGGGCCGGCTCTCTCCCTCGCTCTTTGGATCCTCACAGAAACCTGGGCCCCGGCGGCCTGGCTCAGGGGTTGAGCGTCGACCTGTGAACCAGGAGGTCAGGGTTCCATTCCCTGTCAGGGCACAGGCCCGGGTTTCGGGCTCCATCCCCGGTGTGGGGCGTGCAGGAGGCAGCCGGTCCATGATTCTCTCTCAGCATGGATCTCCCGCCCTCACTAGCTACCCAGAGGGGGAGGCAGGCGCCCTCAGTCCCAGATTCTCCCAGGCTCTCGCTCCGCCCGGGACGCCCAGCCCATCAGGGCTATTCTGAGCTGCAACCCCAGGCTCCTCTTTGCCGCTCAGCTCTCTGTTCTTCAAACAGACTCTGATCCTCTCTAAAGATGTCCTCTGTGCCCCTCTCAAAGCGACGCCGAGCCCGGCGCCTGCCGTCCGCAGCATGGCTGCCTCCGAGGCTGCGTTCCGGGCCCTTCCGGGCGCTTTGATGTCGATGCGCCAGGAAGCCTCCCCGGCTTGATTCCACGCTTGAAAGGACAGAGGCCCCCTCCCAGCTGCGAGGCAGGCGCGGGGCTGGCCGCCCGCCGCTCGACCCGCAGCAGACAGGCTTTTCATGAGGCGCACGTGTCCCTCCCTCCCCGGAGCCACCCTCTCGCCTGAGAGAGAGTGGATTTCTCCGAAATCACTCCCTTTCCTGTCGGGAGGCTGGGATCCGACGGACCCGCACGTTCAGGTTCTCGGTGCTGTTCTCCCTGGCCGGCTGGGAAGCTGGCACCGGTCGGCTGGCACAGCTTCCTCTCCCACAGCCTGGCCTGGCCTCCCGGCCAGACGGAGGCTACCGGCGTTTGGCGGGCACTGCCACGCAGAGCGGCTGGCACTCCTGCCCGAGACAATCACCCACAGCCGCACATTCCCTTTCCATGGCTCCTGGCAGCGCCGCACGGCAGAGCTCACAGAGGCCCCGATGACCCACACTGTTACGTCCCTTAAAGGGCTCCCTTCCTCATTCCGATTTTCTTCCCGCCCTGAGCACCATGCCTCTCCCTTCCCAGGTGTGCCTTGGCCTTTAAATAGCGAGGAAAGCCGAAACCGGTGTGGCTCAGTGGATAGAGCATCGGCCTGCAGACTGAAAGGTCGGTCCCAGGTCCGATTCCGGTCAAGGGCATGTACCTTGGTAGCGGGCACATCCCCAGTAGGAGGTGTGCAGGGAGGCGGCTGATCGATGTTTCTGACTCTCTGTCCCTCTCCCTTCCTCTCTGTAAAAAAAAAAAAATCAATAAAATATATTTAAATAGCGAGGAAGCTCATGGTTAGCCAGGTCCCTTTCCCTGCCCATTCTTTCATCTCTCCTCGTGAATTCCACCCTCGTCCAGGTGGTGGGCTCGAACCCCGGGTGGGGCGTGCAGGAGGCAGCCCGTCCATGATTCTCTCTCATCATTGATATTTCTCTCTCTCCTTCTCTCCCTTCCTCTCTGACATCAATAAAAAATATGTTTGTTTGGTGTTTTTTTTTAAAAAAAAAACAGCCATTGAGGCAGGAGGAGGACCAACAGAGCTGTCAGTGACTCACCCTGGAGTAGGGCCGCCTAGGTGCCCGCCACAGGCTGCTCGGGGAGCGGGGGCAGTGATGTCGCGGGACCCCAGCCACGGCGCCCCTCAGTTCTCTCCCGTTAGACGTAGGGTTCGGCTCAGTGATTTATCTCACTCTGTTCCTGGCTGTTCCGGGCGCTGCCCTTTCATCCGAGCACAATGGAGGGGGGTCCTGGTGCGGAGGAAGGCGTGTGCCGTGTCCTCTCCCCGGTTCGCTCGCAGCGCCCCGCGCTTCCCGGCGGAAACATTAGGAAACGCACCAGCACACGCTCGCTCGTTGGCTACGTGAGGGTTTAATTTTTAAAAGCAGCCGTGGAGCCTGGTGATTGGCTGTACGGCGGCTGCTTCCTTCTCCCGCCCTGGATCCTGGAAGAGGGCTGGAGGAGGCCGCAGCCACATGAAAGGTTCAACGGGATGAAAGCAAGCAAGCGAGACACCGGCAGGAAGGGGAAATAGAATAAAACCAGCATGCGAACTTCTCTCACTTCTTTTTTTTTTAGGTTTCTTAAAATAATATATTTCAGAGGAAGGGAGAGGGATAGAGAGTTAGAAACATCGATGAGAGAGAGACATCCATCAGCTGCCTCCTGCACGCCCCCCACTTTGGACGGTGGCGTTTGTGAGGAGTGGGGTACCAGAGGGCTCATTCACCTGGATAGGACCTTGCTCTCAGTGGGGAAACACTTGGAAACATGGAGGGGAAGAGCGGACACTCGTCCGAAATTGTCTCAAGCCGTTGCCTCTGGGAACCGGGTAAGGGAGGGGTGTGACCCAGGGTGGGGCACAGGCAGACTGACGGTCATTCACATGGGAAGGCAGTACAATGACTAACACATGTTTTTACGCAAGAACACGCTCTGTGTTTCTGTGCTCACAGCCACAGCCTGCTCTCGCCCCCCGCGGGGGGCTGCTCTTTGTCCTCACAAGCTCTTCAGCACAAGGCGGCCTCCTCAGGACGTGAGCCGCCGCCTCGGGAAGCGGGAGGGACGGGGCGCATGACGGGCCCGAGCTTGTCTGCAGACTTCACGAGTTGCACCCTCATTGGCGGGTCCTGTGCAGCCCATCTGCCAGAGCCACAGGCCACAGTGAGAACCCATCGCTCGGGGGAGGCGACTGGGTGGTCCGCAGCTCGAGGGGGCCCAGCGCTTCCTGAGGGGGGTCGGGGCCCCGCCTCAGGAGCCTGGTCCCCCCCCCGCCCCCACGGGCTTCCTGCAGCCGGACCCTCGGGCCCCCGGTACTGACCCGCCTGGCAGCAGCGGGGTCTGCGCGATGAGTCACCTGCCCCCTTGGTGAGAGTCTTCCTGGCCGTCATCTCAGCCAGCAAAGTGCGCGTGCCGGCTCTGTTGCCATAGAAACAGTGCGGCGGGTCTCTCTGTTGCTTTGGTAACCCACCCCCGTCTCCTCACATCACTACCGATGGGTGTTTTGCTACCAAGATAATGGTCTCTATTGTGGACTGAATGTTAATGGGTGCCCTCTGCCCCCGCGGGCACCAGCCGCCCTCCTCAGCCCCCCTCTCCCCCCGTTTTGGAAGGCCTGGACCACGTGCGTCGCAGCGAGATGATGAGGGCACTCCAGCCAGAGGGAGAGGGGCTGCGGGCTGCGGTGGCGGGGTTCCTTCCGAAGGAGGAGGAGCAGCTCAGCTCCTGAGGTGCACGGGGGGCGGGGGTGAGAGGCCACAGCTGTGCGGGCCGCAGGGCCTCGGGGCGATGCGGGAGGGTGATCCTGGGCAGGGCTTCCGGGTGGTGAGGCTGGGCTGGGCGCTGGGCTGGGTGCCTGGCGCTCGTTCAGTCCCCACTTTGCAGAGGAGCAAAGGGGCTCGTGGCCTCTTCACTGTCTCACCGGCCAGCGTGCAGCCCGGATGCGAATCCCTGCCCAGTGCTCGCACCCAAGGCTGGGGAGGAGCGGCTGTCGGCGTCCCTGCACCCAGAGCTCACGCTTCCGCTGGGAAAAGAGCATTCTCACTCAGGGGTATTTTTTCCATTGGCTTACTTTTATGTTTTTAAAGAGAAATTGGAGAGGAGGGGAGAGTGGCAGAGAGGAGAGAGAGAAACTGATCGGTTACCTCCCGCACACACCCTGGCGGGGCCCGGGGACTGAACCTGCAACCAAGGTACGTGCTCTTGACCAGAATTGAACCCGAGATCCTTTGGCCTGCAGGCCGGTGCTCTAACCACTGAGCAACCAGCCAGGGCTGGAAAAAGTTCCGCCCAGAGAAACCAGGAGGGTAACGCCTCTCAGGGTGCCGTCACGTGTGAGGTCCGGGCCCTGGTCCGCCAACGGGCTGGGCGAGCACAGAAGTCGCAGCAGACTCTCCGGGGACGGAACGGGACGGGAAAGGGAGACGGCGCAGGAGAGAAGGCTCTGCAGCCAGGGACAGAGCCAGGTCGCGCTCCAGCCCCGGGCGACGCTTGACCCAAGTCACCTAGCCCTCATGCAGCCCTTCAGCGGCTCAGCCCCAGGGAGCCCGCCCCCCCCTCCTTCCTTGCCCTCCAGCCACAGGAGGGTCTACCCTGGATTATCCCCTCTGACACACACGCACAGAAAGGAAGTCTCACAGAACTGTGTCTTACATCTTATGGCTCTCAATTTCACAACCCAATCATTCTATTTGCTTTCCAAGTGAGATTTTTTTTTTTTTAGCCATCTCGAGTCCTCATGGCACTAAGTGGAATATAAATCTTAAGAAATATGGTGTGTATGGGGTCTTGGTTTTTTAGAAATCAGAATTATAATCCTTAGAATGGTCCCTGCGTGTCTTGAGATTGGCCCCACCCCCTCCCTTCCACACCCCCGGGCACGGCAGCCAATGCCAGCCGCCAGCCGGCTGGGGGCACCCCGCTGAGCCCTAATGAGCACGCCGAGTCTCCAAGGGGAGCCCAAGGGCAGGCGTCCCCCCCCGCCCCCCATCTGTGGGGCCTTTTAGGCCCAAAGCAATTGAGTGATTCTCAGTCCAGAGCTCTCTCCAGTCATCTCCAAGGACATGGAAATGCTCTGCCGTCAAAGCCAGATGAATAGAAACTTGTTTTTAATTTTTAACACGTGTGTGTGTGTGTGCGCGCGCGCACGCGTGTGTGGGGGGTCAGGAAGTCTTAGAGGGAAGGGAGGCAAAGGCTCATCTCAGGGTGGAGCCAGCTGTGGCTATGGGGTGGCTGTGGGTGCCACCACCTGCACTGGGTCCCAGGCCAGCTTCTCCGTGCGACTCTCTCTCTCTCTCTTCCTCTCTCTCTCTCTCTCTCCCTCCCTCTGTCTGTCTCTCTCTCTGTTTTTCTCTCTCCCAGCAGCTGTGTGCCCTGAGGCAAATCACTTCTCATTCTCAAGCCTCGGTGTTGTCATGTGCAAATGGGGGAACCGTGTTGTCATGTGCAAATGGGGGAACTGTGGGAGTCACTTCTGTGCAGATCACAGGAGGCTGCAGCTACGGGTTCTCTCAGTGGCGGCCGACCCACAGGCTTAGCAGAGTGAATGGCTTTCATGCCTGAAAGAGGCAGGGGTCAAAGGTCTCTCGCAGGCGGGCTTCCTCCCATCGGCCGGGGCCTATTGCGGTGTGTGAATCGGGAACTTGGAGTCCTGCCCCCACAGACGCCCACCCCACTGTTATGTCCGTTATGTCGGTAGTGCCGCGGGGTGCAGGGCATCCTCTATGCAGCTTCTGCTGGGGAGCCCTTCGCTGTCCCCCCTGGGATCCCCCCACAAGGAGATTCCTGCGTGGCTGCCTCTCTCCGTGGTCCTGAACCTCCTCCCGTGGGCGCTCCTCCCTCCCGGGGGAAGAGGGCGGTAAACAGGAGTGCGCTGAGGATTAATTTGTCAGACTCTCCGGCTGGCACCGGCTGTGACATTTGCGCCGTGACCTGGCGAGGCTGGTGTCTTTCCAGAAACGGGTTTGGGTAATGGCTTGTCATTATGAGTAATTAGCATTTGGGGGCTCTGGGAAGACCTGTTTCTCGTCTTTTTTTTAAGGGTTGCACACTTGATTACCCGCTGGCATGCCTCCTGAGGGTGCACTTGGTAAGGCTGAGGCGAGAGCTAGGTTACCCCTCTCCTAACCCTTCGCCCCCCCGGAAAGGAGAGAGCGCCGCATTCTGGTTGCATTCCAGACCAGACCAGCCTCCCTTCAGACACGTCCGGCGAAGCCCGCACTGAGAAGTGGGCGTTTGGGGTAAAGAAAAGCTGCAGAGTTCCACCACGCACCGGAGGGCCCCGCGCTGGCTGCCCGAGACGCTGGTTCACAGGGTGCTGGAACGGAATGATCTGCGCTGTTTACGTCTTCAGTCCTCTCCTCAAGCCCCCAAAGAGAGGAAGTGATGGCGCGTGACTCCACCATCTCTCGTGTGGACACAGAGCTGGGTGACCTTTACATTCTCCCAAACACCCGGCCTCCAGAGCAGAGGGTTTTAGGGTGCCGCACTTGTAGGGGTTCTGTGAGTCCCCACCCCCATGTTGCTCCTGTTTGTTCTGTTCAGGTGGATTCTGGCGTGTTCACCCGGGGTTGCCGTGGGGTGGACGGACACAGGGGCATGTGTCTGTGCTGGGGGGCGGGGTGGTCAGAGGGGGGCCTGCATTGAGATGGGGTACAGATCTAAAACATGTGCTTCAGACCACGGGGAGACTCGGGGGGCTGTCAGGCGTGCTCTTCAGACTCTGTCACCTGGTCGCTACATAAGTTGGGGCACTCTGTACCTCCCTTGGGTTCGGAGGCCTTCTCTGTTGAGCTGGGAAGGGGTACCTGCCTGCTCAGAGGATCGTGACAATCACTAAAGGGAATACAGTGGTACCTCGAGATACGAGTGCCCTAACATAGGAGATTTTTGAGATACGAGCCGTCGAGCGAGCGATTTTTGCTTTGAAATATGAACAACATTTGAGATAAGAGTAATCACAGGATCGTCTGGCTGCACACGACCCATCAGTTTATCGAGACTCGAGCGTCTCCTAGTTTCCCACGCCTCAAGATGACGGAACGAATTAAACTCGTATGTCGAGGTTCCACTGTACTGCGGACACATTTTAGAACGTGTTCAGCGAGTCATAAAATACCAGCTCCGGGAAAGCAGAGGTTTCTGTCTGACGGTTACGGCTGAGTCCCCAGAGCCTGGGACGCCGCCAGCTCCCTGCAGGCCCTCGCACGGACGTAGACGGATGGCTTCTGGTGACTCAGCAGACTCGGGACAGGCACGGTGCGTCCGGTGTGACCTGGCCACGGGACGGAGCGCCCTGGCCCTCCGCTCCTCCAGGGTGTGGGCAGGGTAACCACCCTCCGAGGAGCGCAGCTGCGGAGAGAAAATGCATTAACGTCTCCGACCTTGGTTGTCAGCTGAGGACAGTTACGTTATTGGCTGAAGCTTAGACACTGAAGGCAGCATCGCCCGTGGCCACAGGCAGTATGGTGGTGAAGGCCTGGGACTGGGGGACTGGGTGAAGGGAGGGCAGGGGGCCAAGGGGTGCAGCTGTAACACACTCAACAGGAAGATTAGAGAAAATCCTGAAGGGAGAAGAAGCATAGAAAGCGCCGGACCAGCTGAAACCGGTTTGGCTCAGTGGATAGAGCGTCGGCCTGCGGACTGAAAGGTCCCGGGTCCGATTCCAGGCAAGGGCATGGACCTTGGTTTCGGGCACATCCCCAGTGGTGGGCGTGCAGGAGGCAGCTGATCAATGTCTCTCTCTCTCTCATCCATGTTTCTAGCTCTCTGTCCCTCTCCCTTCCTCTCTGTAAAAAAATCAATAAAATATATTTAAAAAAGAAAGAAAAGAAAGCGCAGAACTGCATTTTGGGATCATCGTTTCTGGTGCCTGGATGAGGCTGACATCCCTTCCAGAAAACAGAGCGCGTGTGTGCGTGCTATTTGTAAGTATCAGTAGAATCTCAGCGTTCATCTCGAGCTGTCCTCGGGCCTGCGGTCATTGACTTTGTAAAGGCATGATTAAAAAAATAGTACTAGATTGGGGGTAAAAATGCAAAAAGACAGAAAAGGACAAATGCCGAAGCGGCAGATTAACTAACCGGCGCTGCCGGAAATAGCCGCCGGCGCTCCGCGTGAGCACGCCCCCAGACAGCGCGGCGCGAATGTCAATGTGGCGTGAGGAGACGTCCGGAGGGATACCTGCTTTATAGAAAACACGTTTCCATTAAAATGTGTTCCTTTAATTTTCCATTAATTTAACCGAAGAAACTGCTGCAAAATTGAAGGGATTTTTTGCCCCGCGTCTGTTACTCTGAGGTTGAGGGTCGATTTAGGAACCAGGAGGTCACGGTTTGATTCCAGGTCACGACACATGCCCAGGTTGGGGGTTTGATCCCCAGTGAGGGGTGTGCAGGAGGCAGCCAGTCAGTGATTCTCTCTTACTGATGTTTCTATCCCCTCTCTTTCCCTTCCTCTCTCTGAAATCAATACAAACATTTAAAGAATTGAAGGACTTTTCACACTTGTATCAATGCTTTTATTACTGCTGTTGTTCATTCCCCAAAGACTCATTTATTTCTGAAAGATTCTTCTCCGGTCCAGACAGCGTAAGCCCTCTAAGAGTTAAGGTATTGCTCATTCTGTTTCCGTCTTAGAGGTGACTTTTGGCTCCTGCTGCGGTGGATGAGTTGCTGATCCTGTGGGTGTTTCTCCTCCTTCCTCCCTCTCCACTCCATTTTGCAGGCTCTTAGTTGACCGGGATGCTGTGTGTGTGTGTTCTCTGCCCGAACCACGCTCCTCTCAGGAACGTCATGTTTCTTCCGTGTTCCGGTATTCTTGCCGGCTTTTTGTAGTGCTCATTCCCTTTTATTACAAGGCAGGCTTTATTGGGGGGTAACAGGTTGGGGTGTCAGATCAGAGACACTGTTTTTTTCACGTGGTCTTGAGGGCGCAGAATGTGAACCCAAAGTGTGGGGGCCATTGGACGGGACTTTGGGTTGTCACCTGGGCCAGTGATGGAGGGATTCGGGCCAAGGGCTGGCACACAGGCCTGCTGGGCAACCTCCCGGGCGGGTACCCGCTCCCCAAGAGGCCCTCTCTCCAACCCCCATACCTCGGCCGGCTCCCGAGTCCCGGGGAGAAGGCTGTGCGTTACTGAGGAGCCGGCGGGTCGCCTCTAGGCTGGCGCAGGGTCCGAGGGAGGCAGAGCTCTCCTCTTTCCTGCAAACGCTGACAAGATGCTTAAAACGAGGCGGAGTGACTCCGGGTGGGGGTCACAGCGCCCGGGGGCACGCTCCAGGGAAGCGCCTGGAAACCCCAGGATGACTCTGGCAAACCGCTCCCCAGGGGTCGTCCCGGCTGTGTGCCGGGTTCTCCTCGCTCTGCAGGGTGGCAGCTGGGACACCTGCATCCGATTGGCTGTGTCCACAGAGCGTGGCCGAAGGTGCAGCTCGCAGCCGCACGCTGACCCAGAGACATGGGGAGGGGGTTCTCGTTGTTCTCAGCAACAAGCAAAAGTCAAGCCTCAGATGAGGGCTCAGCCTGGTGCAGACGGTGACTTAGCAAGGTGGTCTGCAGGTCAGGCGAGGGGTTTCCTCTGCTAAACAGAGGGGACGGGAGAGAGAGGAAGGTGAGGGGGTGGAGGGGAAGAAGAGAGAGAGGGAGAGGGAGAGAGGGAGAGAGTGGGAGGAGAGAAGAGAGAGGGAGGAAGGGAGAGGGAGGGAGAGGGAGTGGGAGGAGAGAAGGAGGAAGAGGGAATGGGAGAGGAGAAGAGAGAGGGAGGAGGGGAGAGGGAGAGGGAATGGGAGAGGGAGGGAGAGTAGGAGGTTAGAGACAGAGAAATGGGGAGGAGAGAGAGGGAGGGGAGGACAGGGGAAGGGGAGAGGTGGAAGAGAGAGAGAGGGAGGGGAGGGTAAGGGAGA
>PVJN01057129.1:0-12555 GCA_004026805.1 Lasiurus borealis
TAACTAAATATGTGTTCTTTTTCTGTGCTTAGGTTAAGATTAAAACAAAAAGGGAAGCAGTATTGCTTTCTCCACTAATGCTGCTTTGACCAATCTTTTTTTTTTTTTTTTAAACCAAGTCTTCTAGAAAATAATCTAATGCTCTCAATAACTATTATTGGTAATTCCTTCAATTTAGTCCCTTGGGCTTTGCCTACTCTGTCTTTGAGCTGTGAGCATGTGTGAGGTTTTGTTCTCAGCCCACCCTGTTTTATTGCTCTTATGCTTCCGCTGCTCCCAGATTGAAAACTGGCCCGTTTGGCTTGGCTGTGGGGAAGGGCTGGAACCTGCCTCCCTCAGCAGGAGTGGGACTTTTGGGAGGAGGGAGGTGGCCATTAGAAAAAGGGCACCCATCCACCTGGGGGTGAATGGGGATGAGGACAAGATAGACAAAGGGAGCCAAGTGTGATGGTGCTAAAATAAAGAGATTCGGAGGCCCCGGAGCCAGCGAAGACTGAGCAGCGAGCGGTGCCACCACCACAGTAGACCATGATACCTCTACTGAGAATGCAGACGAGTCCAACCACGACCCTCAGTTTGAGCCTATAATTTCTTCCTGAGCAAGAAAAGTGCCAGAAGACGAGGAGCTTTTCAAAATGTGGGCAAAACTGTTTTCAAAGAATGATCTCCCAGAATGGAAGGAACAAGGCACCAGGTACGTCAAGCCCCTGAAGCAGAAGGAAAAGGGACCATCGGCCTTATGAGGGGGACAAGGCCTTGGAATCACTCGCCAACCAGTCTCATGCTAATGACGGAGCTGAAGCCAAGCGCAGGCAATGACCATGCATGGCTCTGGTGCACTCTGCCCCCTTTGCTGGTGGGCGCCCCAAGCTGAAGCCGCTGGCCATCCGCTCCCCCAATGCTGAAAATGCACAGAAATTTCAGACAGAGTGTGAAAAATGCAGGAAAGAGATCGAGAGAAGAAAGGAAGACGGGGCAAAAGTGGTAATGCTGAGAAAGTGGCTGAAAAAGCTAGAAGCTTTCGGTGGAAGATGATGGGAGTCCGAAGCTGTGACCAAGGAGAAAGCTGAGGAGAAGTAATAAGTGCTCCGCTTTTTTTTCCTGTTCCTTTTCTCCTTTTTTTAAATACTTGCCTTGCCCCTTCTTTTTGTTTTGTTTTGGTTTTTACAGGAGACATTATATAAAGAACTGAATTCTAACAACAAAGAAACTCACCTACTTCCAGTTATTCTTCCCTGGTTCTCTTTGCTGAGTATATTTGTCTCGATCTAGGTCAGTGGTTGGCAAATTGTGGCTCTCGAGCCATGGTTTGCCACTCTGCTGACTAATGAGTTTGCCGACCACTGACCTAGCTGCTGTTCCTTGAGATTAAGCCCCTATCCCAGTGGTCAGCAAACTCAGTCAACAGAGTGGTAAACCACGGCTTCCGAGTCGCAGTTTACCGACCACTGGTCTAGGTCACCCATAGGCTCTGGTCCATTCTCAGTGAGGGACCCGTGAAGGAATCTGAGCAGAGGACGAGGGGTAAGGTGGTTTGGACAGGTTCTAGAGGGTAAGGACTGAGGTGGAAGCTGAACTCACAGGTCACTAGATGCCATGGTTTAGAAAAGGTAAAGCAGATGCTCTTGTTAGCAGCTCCTCCAGTTACAGCCCAACACAGTCTCTGAGAATTATTTAATACAATTACACACTTTGGCACAGATGTTTCCAAGCACAACAGTGGCAAGCACATCTCCCAGCACCAGTCTTCCCTCCGCAGCATCAGCACAGGTCGGACTTTTCCATGGCTCCGGTCCTGTGGGTCCAAATCCAGCCCGGCACAGCCGACAGCATCCCAGGCACATCTGCCTGGCCCAACTTGCTTTCTGTCTGGCTACAGCTTGAATTCACTGGGCATTGGCTCCCCTCTCAGGCCAGCCAGCAAGTTGTTGGCAGCCAACAAGGACATGGTGTTTCGGGTTCCATGGGTGGCACTGCCAATGTGGGGCAGGATCACTGGAAAGGAGAGGAAGACGGAGTTAAGAGGGTGGTTCAAGAGCCTTACAGCGGGCCCTTCTTTCTGGGTCATGGCTTGCCAGTAAGAAGAATAAAGAGCTGCCTCATATTCCTTGATTTGCCTGCCTACCTGTCACTCAGCACTCCACTCCCCCAAGGCTGAGGGTCAGAGTAAGAATAACGGGAATCCAAGTTACAGACACCCAGATGCAAGGATGATGAGGGATGTGTATCCTAAACAAGAACACGGGCCTACCAGGGTCTTGTAGACTCCAGCCCTTCAATTAGCAAATAGTGATTGACGCCAATTTAACTGCTCATCCATACCCTGCACCCCTGAAAGTGATGCCACGGGGCTTCTGATCTACAGAAATGAAGATGAGGTGAAACACTGGACAGCACAGCAGAGCAAGTGAGGTCACTTGTTCCCAAAGAGCGCCTTTTGAAAGTGTGTAGTTCTCAGAGTGTGAGCACCGAGCTGAACGGCCAGGCCTTGGGGGATGGGAACAGTTTTCCCGGCTGTGGGCACAGGCCAGTGCTCCTTTCTGGCTGGCGTGGGGGTGGGGACAGTAAAGGTTCCAAAGGCCACAATAATGGGAGCATTCATTGTGGGGAAGGCAGCTAAGGACCTGCTCTCTGGGTTTCCATTCCAGAATATAAACAAAGGGCGAGGGCTGGCCAGACAACCTAAGACCCTTACCGCTCACAGTTACAGTGGAAACAGAAACCACACCAGAACAGAGAGAGTTTAATATCAAGTACTGTTAGCTCGGGATAAAGTTAACGGAGGCTAAAAAGAGAACACTAAGGCAGTGGTTCTCCAAGTGTGGACCCAGACCCAGCAGCACTGACGAGGAGCATGCCAGACGCATTGAGGCAGAAACCCTGAGGGTCCAGCCCCTCTGTTTGGTCCCCCAGCTGACTGAGGACTAACAGCCTGAGGTTCCCTTAGGCATCACAGAGACTGAGCCGGAAGCATCTGCCTCCCTAGTACTAGGGCAGTGGTTGTGAGCCGCAGTTTGCCTCTCTGTGGACTAATGAATTTGCTGACTACTAGGAGAGGGGCTTAATCACAAGGAACAACAGCAGCCTGTAATTATTGGAATCCAGAGTCTAGGTCAGTGGTCGGCAAACTCATTAGTCCACAGAGCGGCAAACCAGTTTGCGACCAGTGGACTGGGGGACGGAGGGGAAGGATGTGGTTAACAGAAAACTGAAGGAAGGGCCCTGTGGAGCTGCAACTCGGATCTCTGTGGCCGGGCACGAACTGGCCGGGGCTTGTCTCAGGGGTCACCATGTTGGGAAAACTGTAAAACAGATGCCCTGGCCATTGCAGAAGGACTGGCTGCTGCTAGTGAAAACACGTAGCTGCAGGCCACTTAGCCGGGAAGGCAGGAGGGGGCCAAGGCCTGCTTGCCAGCCTGCCAGGCTGCCTGCAGTGTCCACACTGCACCTAAGGGCTTAATCACCGGCACAGGTTACAGGTACTGGAATTGTAATTTTACTTGTGACTTAAACGGATCACAGCAATTTATAGCGATGGGTTTTACCCACGACTAGCTATGGATAAAAAACACCCAGTCAAATCCACTCTCTCTACCTCCATTCATCCTTTAGGGACGCAGACAGGTGAGCATGCTCAGGAGGCCCCTCCCCTCTGTTATTAGGGACCAGGCATAATTTACGGTCCCCGGGTGTGTCCCTTGGTGTTCGCACAGCGCAGGGAGCTCACACAGCACCTCCAGACCCTCTAGCCACTGTGGTCCTGCGAGGCGGTGGGTGACTGCACTGAAGACGCAGTTCTTACCGCAGTTCTTCAGGGTCAGTAGAGGGTGGTTCGTAGGCAGTGGCTCCGGAGTCGTCACATCCAGTCCTGCAGCGGCAATCTGGCCACTGGCCAAGGCCTGGTACAGGTCATCCTGGTTCACGACGTCTCCCCTGGAACACAGTGGTGACGTGAACCCCACAGTTCCCTGCACCGAGGCTGCCTTTATGACAGAACTACCCATGGAATGAATTTTCCCACCGACCTGGCATCTGGCGTTGACTTCTGAAGCAGGAAGTCTTTCATCCTTCCTTACAGTATGCCCGTATAGTAGTGATACAGGTCTGATCATCAGAGAACCCCAGCTCTGCCACTTTCTAGCTGTGTGACCTTGGGCAACTGTCTCACATTCTCTGTCTCCAATTCCTCCTCTAGAATATAGGAAAACCTTACTTACCCCAGGAGTGCTGGAGGGCTATCGCTCACTGACATTGCCACTGCACGAACGGGGCCCCGCCCAGGTGTTCTGATCTGGTTGCTCCCCCGACCACCCACTGTGGTCTGCCATCCGACACCTGACTAACCAAGGGCAGAGACGGGATCTACCTAAGCACACCCATCCCAGTGAACAACCTTCCTTCCTGCGACTGAACCACAGAGTGAAGAACTAATATGCCAGAGACTTCATACTGTGCACTAAGTAACACTTGTGCAATAGCAGCAGCAGCCTGCATAGTGCTGGGTCCATGTGTGGGCTCAGCAGGTGGGAGCCCTGTGTTCACTTCGCCTCCAGATCACCACCTTTGTAGCTAAATATTAGCCCGGGGGTGACCGCATCCAACCCCTTCCCTCACCTTTGTGTGCTTCCAGACAGATGGTAGCAGGTTCAAAGGCCACCAACTTAGGAAGGGTTTGGAGAGGCAGAGAGGGAAGGTCTGCCCCTATCCCACATGCCCAGTGGCCTGAAGGCAGCTGGGGACATTCTGAGGAACCAAGACAGCTTGAGTTTGGGGTCTGTCTTCCCAGAAGCATGACGTTTCAAGGTGTCACTGACTCACACAGACCCAGGCTCAGTGCAATGGGAGGTCGGCCTCCGAAGGGCGTTAAATCATGAAGGCAGTCCTCTGTGGTTCAGAGGAACGGGAGCTGCCCAAGGACACTTGGGAACTGGATAACATGTCTTCACTCCCTAAACCAGCGCTGCGATGTGCCTGGCCCGGAGCAAGGTGTGGGCACTGCTGGGAACCAGCCAGGCCCCGCTCTCGTGGACCTTCCTCTTGGCCTGGTACTTACTTGTGGCCTTGACTATATTTCTGGGTTGGCTGCCTGGTTTATGGAGAGCGGCGAGCTCGTCCTGAGGTCACCTCAACAACCCACAGGAGAAAAACCTCTGCTCACGGAAGCAGGGAGCCCCTGTCTAGGCCTGCCCCTCACCCAGCCTGCCGGTGGCCCGGGGTACCTGCTGATGTTGACAAACACAGCCGTTTTCTTCATCTGCTGGAAGAAGTCCTTGTTGCAGAGACCCTTGGTTGCAGGCGTTAAGGAGCAGGTCACAACGATGAAATCGGACTCAGCAGCCAGCTGGGAGGTGGGCACTGGGGAGGGCAGAGCTCCATCAGAAGTGAGTCCCAGTTATGGAGAGCAAGAGATGGAAGGAGGCCAGGTCCTCTTCATGCCCCCACCCCCATCCCATAATGGAAACTCCCAAAATGCTTTCTGAAGGCCTTGCCTCTACCTGCACGACTCCTAACTGTACAGTCAACAGCCACTCGTGGGCCCCTGGGGTCTTACATCAAATCCAGCTCCCTGGTCCAATAGATGTGGACACTGAGGTCAGAGAGGGGCGGAAGCTTGTCCAGGGTAACCCAATGGGATCCGGGCCACTTTGACTTTCATTGACTGTAGGGTCCTGTGTGCCACGGGGGTGGGGAGTGGCTGAAATTCGGCCTGCTCTCTGCACCCCAGGCTGTGCACCCTGTGGGCACAGGCTGGGTTGGGGCCAGTAATGCTCAGCAGTGTAAGGAGACCGAGTGAAAGCTCCCAGCAGCTCCTTACCTCTGCCGTCACCCCTGCTGCTCTGCCTGTGCCATGTGCAATGGGACCAGGGACTCTGAGGACAGACCTGGAGAGCTTTCCTGGCCCTGAGAGAGCTCGCCGCTGGCCTGGACAAGTCTCTGTGCTCCCTGAGTGGGCTGCCTCCAGGGGCAGGTAGATCAGATGACCCCTGAGGGACTGCAGGCCCTGGACACACCTGGAGGTCCTGTGTTCTGCTGCCAATGGTGTCCTTACCGAACAGGGAAAACCCTCCCCCTGAGCACAGACGGGCTCCTGTGCCAATCAATGCTTGACTCACCAAACTCTGCTTGGAATTCTGCTGCTTCCTGGGGCTTGGGCTGGCGCCCCGAGTATAGAAATCTCTGGACACCAAACGGCTTCAGTCGCCGAGCAATGGCCTGGCCTGAGACGAGGAGTCCGAATCATGGCTGGTCACCAACCGCTCCACTCCCCCACCCCCTCTCACCCCCCCCCCCCGAGGGCAGGGACAGCACCCAGCAGCTCCGGGGACAGGGAGCCCATGGGGGCAGGGGCAGATCCTTTCACTAGCACAGTCCCCACGTTAACTGGTCCTGCCTTGGTGTAACCAGGCCCCAGCCAGCCCTCACTGCCCTGAGGGGTCCGTGTGATAGCCCCTCAGATCTGGAGGTAGCACCGCAGCTCCTCTGTGACTTATGCCGCCCTCACATGGTGTCCAGCCACCTGGACATCCATCTACTAACCTTCCCTGAGAAGTGGACCTGGCACCCCTCCATCCATCTGCACCTCTGCTTCTGTGAATGAAGCCCCAGACCTCAGCTGACTTTGCAGTGGCCGTGCCAGACTGCCAGCCTGCCCCAAACTGGCAGACCTTTCTCAGACGCCGCTCCTGAGCCAGGTGGATGTTCAGACTCAGCATGTGCCCCAAAGCTGGGGGCTTCCTCCAAGCAACTCTAGCGAAAGAGGCAGGGCTGCCAGCAGGCCAGATTATCCACACTTTCCCCCTCTCGTCTCTGTACCAAGCTGGACACCAGAGAACCACTGGCAGCTGCCCGGCTACACGTAAGCCTTCCTGCCAGGCTTCTCCAAATGGGGCCAAGGGGGAAAGACAGCTCTGCCCAGCGCAAAATCACAGGGCTGTGTGAGTCAGAACCCAGGCCTTGGGGAGCACGGGCTCCCTCCCCTGCATTGGCCCCTCCCAGCCAGCATCTCTCATCTGTTCTGTTCGGAGCTGAAGAACCCTGGCCCCTACCACCTGCTTCTATCACCGGGCACGTTCTGAAGGAAGTCCTGTGTTTTAGTTCATTTTGCCTGTGTTTTATGAAACTGCCTTCTCATCAGAGACATGCCCACTGCATGCAAAGCGCACGGATGTCACGCAGCGACGGCAGCCCTTCCCCAAGGAGGGTGTCAGCACCAGAGCCCTGGTGCCAGAGACTCAAACCAAACCGCACAAGCCAGGGAGGGTAGGTGGGGGCCTCACCTATGCGCCCCAGCCCGATGATGCCGACGGTGCTCTTGGTGAGGCCGTAGCCACACATCCACAGGGGCTTCCACGCGGTCCAGCCACCACTGCGGGGGGAGGCGGGGAGAGTGAGCGGCCCCGGCCTCGGCAAAGACGGGGGCCGCTGCAAACCCCCGGACCCAGCAGCCCTGGGCCGGGCTGTGCTCCAAGGCCTGAAAGCGGCAGGAGCCGCACCCACAGCCACTCAGCACTGGGCAAGCAGCAGGAATGGCTCTTCCAAGAGCCGGAAGGGGCCTTAAAAGTTCTCATCCAATTTAGCAGAGGGAGACACTAAGGCCAGAAAGGGTGACCTGCCTGCGGTCACACAGCCAGGGCAGAGCTGGGAGCAGCAGGTTGCAAACTCAGCATCTGGAACTCCGAACACAGTCTTCTCAGCACCCCAGGGACCCGATCAAATGTAAAGCCACAGGCCCACCCCACTGCCCTGGGTGGACAGGGGTACGGTGGCTGTCTTGGGTCATCTCCACTGGAGACCCGGACTCCCTACACAGAAGGGCGAGTGGGATTGCAGCACTGCACCCAACCAGCCCCGGGGTGCTGTCCAGCTCTGCCCCATCCCCTCCCCGCCCGGAGCCACGCTCCCGTTCCCTTCTCCGAGGGCCTGCATCCGCTCAGGCCGGCCCCTGCACCTGGCTGCCTTCCCCTCGGGATATAAAGACCCAAACCCCTGATCTGAAACCCTCCGGCCAGATTTCAGGGTTTTCCAGGTTTCAGCGAGGTAGCCTGGTGCATACGCTGTTTTACATGCCCACCTCAGGGGGCAGCACACTGTGTATCTGGCAGCAAAACGTTCACGTTCACAACGAGGAGGAGGAATTAAAGCCACGAGCAGCCTCCTGTCAGTTCCGGTCAAGTGTTGCTGCCCAAAGACTTAGGAGACAACCCTCAGTTTTCAGAGCTGTTGCACTTCTGACTGTGAGCGAGGTGTGGCGGACCTGCTCTCTGTCCACTGCTACTTCCTCCTGGAAGCCTTCCCTGATCCATACTCCTCCCCTCACCTCCTCACCTCCCTTATCCTCTTCTCTCACAGTTTGCCTTCATGCCCTGATTATTCCAGCTCTGGCTGGTACGTTAGTATTTTGGGTTAGTCTCCCCCCTTCACTCGATGGGGCACATCTGGGGACCGGGATCACATCTGGGCCCGGGCGTCCCTGGGTGCTCAGGAGCCAGCTGCTGAGCAGAACTCACTTCTTCACTTCCTCAATGGCCTCCGGCAGCCGGCGACAGGTGGTGAGCAGCAGGGAGACGGCGAGTTCGGCGGTGGCATCTGTCAGGACATCTGGGGTGTAGCCCACTCGGATCCCACTACAAATCAAGCATCTGGTGGTGACCCTGGCCTCCAGCGCCCTCGCCAGTCCCTGTGACCCGGACAGTTCCGGGCGGCTGCTCTGTCCTCCCTGTGCGGCCTGTGGGGGAGCTCAGAGCTGCGGACGAGCACGCAGGAAGGGCCATCCTCCCATTATTCCATGTTAATTCTCTCCCACTGCGGGAAGGACAGGAAGATGGGAGATCAGGGTCCAAAGTCTGGGCAAGGAGCTACTTAATATTTCTGAGTTTCCCCATCTAAACAGAGAAATCACACTTCACCTTTCTACATCAAGGGGTTACGGTGGGGGTTCAGAAAAGGTAATGAATATAAAAGGGCGCTACTTAGATATTTCCCCCATTTCTGACTGCTTGGGCTGATTTTAACCAGCCTGTGCTCACATAGGCAGATTTCATCATGGGCCACCGCACAGTCTCACTGAGTTGTTAGGAGTATGAAATAAAAACAAACACTCAGCTCCTCTTCCTGCCTGTCTGGGAGTCACCCTTCACCTCCCAGAAGCCACGCTGCACTTACCGCTTCTTGATTTCCTCCAAAGCCAAGTGGTCAACGCCCACAGACATTGTGCTGATGACTTTGAGATTGGCTCCTGCTGGGCAGAAAAAGCATCGTTTCCATCTTTCCTCATAGGATCCCAGCCCTCCTGCATGTTCCGGACGGTCCAGCGGGCAGGGCCTCGCTGGAGGTCATAAAGCAAGGCTGCGGCAGGCCTGGACAGGAGCCCGGGGCCTTGCAACGCTCCCCCACAGCCTGATGCCTCCCACATGACCTGTCTCCCGCAGGTCTCCCTCCAGGGGTTCACAGGCAGGAGAGCGGAGCAATGCATGTGCCCCAGGGAGCTGCACACAACCGCTCCCTCTGGCCAACGACTGAGGCAGCGTCCTCAGAACACGGAGGCCACTGCACACCGGCTTGGGGAGCCAGCAGCAGCAGCAGCAGCATCCGACAGGCCAACACAGCCACGGGGCCCGCCCAGCCCTGCCCAGGGCGCCCACCTGCGGTGTCCAGGAGCTTTTTGTCCACCTGCTCCGTGAGGAGGCACAGCAGGCCGTGCGCCCCGGCCACGCCTCGCTCCAGCTCCTTCCTGGGGATGGGCTCATCTGAATCCCACTGCTCCACCTCACAGCTGGGGGCAAAGGAAAGAACACTCAGAAGCAGGGGAGCCCTGCAGATACTCTCGGGCTCCCAAAGTCCCCCCCTTCCCCTCTGCCCCCCCGACTCGTGCCACATCTGCAGCCCCTTCTGAGCAGAAGGGGCTTGCTCTGGCCTCAGACTGCCTGAAACGGGCTGAGGGAATTTGGGGTCATGTATGGGCGACTTCAGAACTGTGCTGAGAGGGTGGCTGAAGGGTGAGGGGCTGTCACAGAGCAGAGAGGGCTGACAAGAACCTAACCTGAAAGAAAAATGTCATGGGGCCCGGCTGGTGTGGCTCAGTGGTTGAGCACGGACCTATGAAACAGGAGGTCACAGTTCAACTCCTGGTCAGGACACATGCCCAGTTTGCAGGCTCAAAACTCAGGAGGGGGTGTGCGGGAGGCAGATGATCAATGATTCTCTATCATTGATGTTTCTATCTTCCTCTCCCTTCCTCTCTGAAATCAAGAAATATATTTAAAAAGAAAAAGGCATAGGGACAGCTCTCAGCTCAACACAAGGAAGAGCTTTTTCACCCTCAGAGGAGGCCTTACAGGCAGAGCTCCCTGGCCCAGGTGGCCAGTGTGAGCGAGTGTGGGTGTATGGGAGCGGGGGTGGGGGCCGGGGGAGGTTCCTGCATCAAATGGGACTGGATTCCATGTCCGGGTACATGTCTGTCCGGTGAGTCCATGATATGGGAAACGCATACTTGGTTGTTGCCCAGAAGGACACCACCAAAGCAATGCAACGCGGATGGTGCATGTATGGGCTCTGGCACGGTCCCCAGGGTGCTGCCCAGCCCCTCAATGCGCTGCAGCCAATACGCACGGGGCACCTACATGTGCCAGACACAGCACGGCTGCTGGCACCTCCCAGAGCACCTCGCTGCAGCACCTGGCTGCCGAGCCTGGCCACAGGCCACTTTCACCCTCCTTTCCCCCAGCATGGCGTGGTGCCGAAGCATTGAGCCCTGCCATCACCACGGCCATCACCACTGCTGCTCCTGCCTTTCCCTCCTCCTCCAGGCGGGCACATCACAGGTTGTGGAGGGGCAAGGACCAGACTGCGTTTCCCCATAAATAATGAATCAGGGTCAGGGTGACCTCAGACCTGGAGGCAGAAGGAATGGGGGGTGGGGGGTTCCCAGCTGACATCCTATGACATAGAACACCAGGTGCCTGAAGGCACCCCCGGCACTGAGAAGCCATAAAGTTTGACTAACAACTCCTGCGAGGACAACCGTTATCTAGACTGCTTACTTGCATAACCAAAAAGCTTAGACAAAGAGTCAGTATATGAAATTTAGTAATGCTTAGCCAATTAAAATTTGCCAAGTCCTCCTGCGCTGAGGATAAAAGGCACTTGCTGCAGGGGTTCGGGGCTCTCGTGCTTCCCTGCTGTGTCAGTGGAACCGGGAGCCCGGACTCGAGTTCGACTCGAGTTCGTAATAAAGGCTTCCTAAATTTTCTAATTGTCTGGTGGTCGTCTGTCACGGGTCGCCCCATTACAAGGTGAGCCTCAGCAAAACGCTTGCTGCCCTCCACAAACATGGACAAACCGCATGTCCCCTGGCACTGGTTTCTGAGGCTGGTCCCACCTTCTCCCCCTTGGGGCCAGCCATGCAGGCCAGTACCATGCAGTTCCCGCCCCCCCCCCCTGCAGCCAGAGCTGAGTTCGAATCCCAGCCCTGCCACATGTAAGGTCCTTAACCTCTCCCGGCCTCAGTTTTCTCATCTGTAAAATGGGAACTACCACCTCAAAGTGTCACCGGGATGAAAAGAGTTTATGTAAACGAGGCTGGAGTGCAGGGTTCAATTGAAGAAGTGTCACCAAAGGCCCTGCCAACTGTCCTAAGGGCCTGGCCAGTGACTGCCGAGCTGCCTGGCTCTGCCAAGTGACCTTGGAAGGTAAAGGATTGACAGCCTGGTCCCTGCGTCCCGCGCGCTTTTCCTGCTCCAGCCAGCCCTCACCCCCACCCCCACCCCCAGGTGCGGGAGGTGCGGGAGGTGCAGGTGCAGGTGCCGCCGCTCCGGGCGGGAAAGCTGGGCCCCAGAGGACTTGCCGCCAGCCTCCCCCAAACTCCACGACCCTGCCGGCCGCGCGCAGGTGGGACCGCCCGGTTCTCCCCCCAAAATCACGGGGTTCCTCTGGAGGCCGCCCCCAGCCCGCCCAGGCGCAGCCCCGGGCGCCCCCAGAGTAGCTGCTGGAGACGGGGGTCACCCGGCGCGCGGGGTGCCCGGGGTCGGGGTGGGGGTGGGGGGTACCCGGGGTGCCGCAGCCCCTCCCGGCCCCGCGCCCGGGAAAAGGGGTTTGGGGGGCCAGAGCTCGGCGCGCGGGGCCAGCTCTTACTCTGCGGCCCCCGCGAGCACCGCCCGGCCCTCGGGGGGGATCCTGCGGGTGACGAACACCTTCATGAGTCGCGCCGGCCTCATCCACCCGCCGCCGCTGGACACTGACCGCGCCGCCGCCGCCGGCCGGAAGCGGGACGCGGCGTGGGGGCGTGGCCTCGGGTGGGCGGGGCGTGGCTGAGGGGGCGGGGCGGGCCCGGGTGGGAGGCACCTGGGCGTCCGGGCACCGAGTGCGCCCCGAGCAGCTGTGGGTGCGATCCGGCCGTCCTGGGACCAGGGCTGGTTCCGGGTGATGAGGCCAGGCCAGTGCCTTGACCCTTGGGCCCCCGTGGCCTCCCTGTGACCCCCCCCCGTCCCGGGAGCTCAGGGACTGACTGCGGGTGGGGGTGGGAGGGTGAGGGGGGCAATGGGGACAGGCCAGGGGGAG
>PVJN01057130.1:0-12555 GCA_004026805.1 Lasiurus borealis
GAAACCTTTCCCTGCCGCCCTAGCTGGTTTGGCCCAGTGGATGGCGCGTCGGCCTGCGGACGAAAGGGTCCCAGGTTCCATTCTAATCGAGGGCACAGGCCCGGGTGGCGGGCTCCATCTCCATGGTGAGGCGTGCAGGAGGCAGCAGATCAATGACTCTCTCGTCATTAGTGTTCCTATCTCCCTCTCCTTTCCTCTCGGAAATCAATACAAATATGTTTTTTTTAAAAAAAAACAAAAACCATTGACCTGCCCAGGGATGTTTGTAGAAATTGTAATCATAACTGCCAAACAGTTAGAGGCCATCAAGATGTCCTTGAGCCCTAGCCAGTTGGCTCAGTGGATAGAGCATTCACCTTCGGCCTAAGGAGTCCCAGGTCCAGTTCTGGTCAAGGGCACACACACCTTGGTTGCAGGTTCCCGGCCCTGGTCCGGGTGCGAGCAGGAGGCAACCAATCGATGTGTCTCTCTCCCATTGATGTTTCTCTCTGTCTCTCGCTCTCCCTTCCACTCTCTCTAGAAATCAATGGGCAAATATCCTCGGGTGAGGATTAACAATAACAAAAAAGGCAAAACCGGTTTGGCTCAGTGGATAGAGTGTCGGCCTATGTACTGAAAGGTCCCAGGTTCGATTCCGGTCAAGGGCATGTACTTTGGTGGCAGGCACATTCCCAGTGGAGGCGCTTGCAGGAGGCAGCTGACCCATGTTTCTCTCTCATCGATGTTTCTAACTCTCTGTCCCTCTCCCTTCCTCTCTGTAAAAAATCAATAAAATATATACATGTAAAAAAATAAAAGGACATCATGTTTATTAAAAAAAATTACAATAACAAAAACTATGCCCTTCAGTGGTGACTAGATAAACTGCAGCGCGTGCTGGCCGTGGACCGGTGGACCATCCAGTACTGAACAAGTGAACCCCCAGCCATGGAAAGTCATGGAGGAGCCTCCTATCCACCTGACTCAGTGAAAGATGGTCACCTAAAAATCCTACTAGGCCAGTGGTTCTCAACCTTCCTAATGCTGCGACCCTTTAAGACAGCTCCTCATGTGGTGGTGACCCCCAAATATAAAATTATTTTCATTGCTACTTCATAACTATAATCTTGCTACTATGAACTGTAATGTAAATATCTGATAGGCAGGATGTATTTTCATTGTTACAAATTGAACATCATTAAAGCATAGGGATTAATCACAAAAACAATATGTAATTATATAGTGTGAAATATTTATTTCTAATGACAAATAAATGAAATTTTGTCTTGAATCGTGGTGTCGCATGGGCAACAGTCTTCCTAAAACAACAGTAAACTACACGGCTAAACTTTGCTACACCGAGGAGCGGTGTGTTGGTTCCTAAGACCATGGGAAATAGGTGTTTTCCAATGGTCTTAGGCGACCCCTGTGAAAGGGTCGTTCGACCCCCAGGTTGAGAACCGCTATACTAGGCAGTTTCAACCCTAGGACATTCTGGAAGAGGCGGAGGTATGGAGGCAGTAAACAGCAGTGGTTGCTTCAGATGGAGGTGGGAGCACAGAGGGAGGGCAGAGACGGATGAAGGCGACCCTCTGCGGCTGGCGCTCACCAACCCATTCCTCCCACAGACGCTTCGGGGACCCCCCAGGCCCCGTGTGAATGCTGCCAGCAGAACCACCGCAGCTGGGCAGACGGGCAGATGGCACCTGCACCCTGAGACCAGTGTGCCCGCTCCACAGCCTCCATGCTCAGGAGGCCGCTCAGACAGAGGCCCGGGGCACCGGACCCCCTGGGGACACGAGGCTGTGCTTTCTGCCGAGCGGCCAGGAGGGTCCGTGGTCTGTGCCCCGGAGCCCTGTCCTCTGCCAGCGTCGAGGACAGGGTGGCAGGCTGGGTTGTTGGTTGGCGGGCGCGGCTCTGCCGGTGGAACCGAGGCCTGAGAGCTGGGGCACCGAGGGGCGGGGGTCAGGGACTGGGGACAGGCGAATGCCCCCAGCTGGGGCGACGCAGGACCTCTGGGTGCAGGGAGGGGCGGGCGGGAGGGGGGCGAGTTCTCATCGGTGCCTATCGAGGAGGCCTCGCTCTTCCCCCTGGCGGGGTCCCTGCGGACCCAGGTTTTCCTCTCTCGACCCTCCTCCTCCGCCTGACCCCCGAGGTCACCTCACCGTTAGTCCCGCCTGGAGGGGAGCAGATGCCAGGGGCAGGGCCGTCCTCACAGATCTCTGAGGGCACCGCCCGGGGCTCCAATGGCTGAGCTGCTGGGGATGCACCTGGGTGAGTGGGCGCCCAGGCCCGGAGGTTCCCGGGTGGGAAGAGTCCTGACGGGGGAACCCGGCACCCCGATCGCTGAGCCCCGTAGACGCCCAGTGCCTCAGGGGCCTCCTGGAGTGGCTGGGGAGCGGCCGGGGGCCTAGGTGCTCGGGGTCCTGGGACTGGCTAGGTCCTGGGCCCTGCAGGCAGCGCATCCGTCTCCAGGAATCTCCCACACCCTCCCTCTTAAAAAAAAAAAATGTTTATTGATTTCGAAGAGGAAGGGAGAGGGAGAGAAACATCAATGATGAGAATCACTGATCGGCTGCCTTCTGCATCCCCCTCACCCCCACTGGAATCCAGCCAGCAACCCCAGCCTGTGCCCTGACTGGGAATCAAACCCAGACCTCCTGGTTCGTAGGTGGACGCTTAACCACTGAGCCCGCAGACAGGGCTCCCACCCCTCCCTGACACCCACTGGCCTCTCTCTGAACCGGGGTTCCGGAGGCTGACCCATGGTGGGTGCTCCCTTCCCCCTCCCCTCCCCTCCAGGAGGCCCTGAGGTCACTCTTGCATCCCCCCCAGTCCCGCCCCTTTGCCTTAGCCACCAGTGGCCTGCACACCCGCCGTGGCTGGCAGAGTTGGCACCCTTGGTGCAGTGTGCAGTGGGAGCCGTGCCCGGAAAGCAGACCCTCCCGTGGGCACGGGGTGTCATGCCCGCCTGGGAAAGGGGCCGAGGAGGCCACGGGGACAAACGGCTGTTCATTCAGCCGGTTCGTGTGTGCGCACTGAGGACAGAGCTTTGGGGTTGGGCTCGGGAGGGTGTAGAATAGAGCAGAGGCCTCACCTCGGCTTTGGGGGGGCGGGCGGGGGAGGCCGGGCAGGCTGGCTGCCCTGGAGGCTGCCGAGGAAGAGGGGGTTCTCCGAGAACCCGGGGATGGGGTGCCACGTCCTGCCCCGCCCTCAGTGACGGGAACAATTTGTCATGTGGCCCCGGGGCCAGGGCTCTGCTCAGCGCAGACCCTTCAGGAAGCCTTGGTGGCTGTAGACCCGGGAAACCGGTTTATCGAGGTTCAGGGCATTGTCCTAACAGCGCGGGAGGAAGGACAGGAAGGAGCCTGGGATCCGGGCCTGACCACAGGCCTCCCTCCTCCTCCGTCCTGTGTGTTTGTTATTTTGCTCTCTTTTTCCCTCTCCAAGTGCTTAAACAACTTCTAAGCAATAAGCCACACAAGAGGGCGCAGCTGGTGGGCAGCTCTGACCCATGGGGACACCCTGGAGCGGTCACCCCAGTCCAGGTCAGGAACACCTGCCCCGCCTCCCTGCCCCTCCCTGCCCCCCGGGCCCAGGCGCTCCTCTGCTGTCTCAGCGGCCACAAAGGTTCCAATCGGCCCCCCACCCCCGTCCCCGAGGGTGCAGGGCCCGCCGCCCCAGCGCGCCCCTCAGTTGCGGATCTGCTGGTGGTTCTTGGGCACGGCCACGAACCGCAGCTTCCGCACGACGGCCGGCCGGCGCAGCAGCTGCTCGTCCCACAGGTACTCGGGGGACAGCACCTTGGTGGGCTTGTGGTCCAGCAGGTAGCGGTTCAGGTGGCTCTCGTCGTGCCAGACGGCCTCGATGTCGTGGGCGCGGTCGGCCGTCATGGCCCCGTGACAGGCGGTGGTGAGCCGCTGCACCTCGGGCACTGACCCCCCGAAGAAGCCCCCCAGGTAGTAGAAGTCGCCCTGGTCCGGGGGGATGTAGGCCTGGGACTGCGGCCGGCGCTCGTAGGTGAAGGCCTGGCGGGCGGCCCCGTAGAAGACGGGGTGCAGGGTGCCGAAGAGCGGGGACAGGATCTCCACGCCCACGTGGTCGCGGAAGCGCATGTCCACGTCCATGCACACCAGGAAGGCCACCTCCCGCCGGAAGCGCTGCGCGCAGAAGTCGCCGATCATCTGCATGCGGCGCATGGACACGTCCTGCCAGCGCGCGGCGGCCGGCACCTGCAGCGGCACCAGGCGGCGGCCCGCGGCCAGCGCCACGCGGGGCAGGTCGGCCGGCCGGTCGGTGAAGACGTAGTAGTTGACCCTGTGGCCCACCATGAAGTGCTGCTCGGCCGTCTCCAGGAACAGCTTCAGGAAGACCACGTACCTGGGGGCAGGGAGGGGGCAGAGGGCACGGGAGCCGGGTCAGAGCCCACCCCATCCCGGCCACTCGGCGGCACGTGCCCCTTCTTCCAGGGACCCACGCCCGGGCCTGGGCGCTGGAGCAGGAAGACTTGGGCTCCCTAACCCTCTGTTCCCAGAGATGGGGGGCCTAGCAGCACCCCATCTTACGGAGGAGGGCTGAGGCTCCGGGGGCTGGAGCAGGAGCAGCGCCCGGGTGAGTGGAGGTGGAGCTGGGCTCCCGGAGAGCCCCTCACCCCCAGGTCCCCATCTCCTGGCTGAGCCCATCCAATCATGCCCTGGACACAGGACGGGCCCTGAGGGACCTGCTGCTCCCTCCTCCGCTCTCTGCCCTCCGTCCTGCCCCCACTTACTTTTATTTTTCTTTAAATATATTTTATTTATTTATTACAGAGAGGAAGGGAGAGGGGGAGAGAGTTAGAAACATCGATGAGAGAGAGACATCGATCAGCCGCCTCCTGTACGCCCCCTAATGGGGATGTGCCCGCAACCAAGATACATGCCCTTGACCGGAATCGAACCTGGGACCCTTCAGTCCGCAGGCCGACGCTCTATCCAGTGAGCCACACTGGTCGGGGCCACCCACTTACTTCTTGATGGCAAACACGGTGAGGCCGACCGTGAGGTTCTGGAGCCGGAACTGCTCGTTCAGGATGTCGGTGTTGAAGGTCCCCTCCCAGATGATGGGCGCCAGCCACGGGGTCAGGACCAGAACGTCGTTCCTCCTGACGGGAGCCCACAGCCACGGGTGAGCGGCGGGAGGGTGCCCTCAGCCTGTGCTCCAGCCCGCACCGAGACCCCCGCTCTGCCCCAGGCCCTCAGCGCCCCTGGCGGACCATCCTTCCAGTTACAGCGGTTCTCAACCTTCCTAAGGCCGCGACCCTTTAATACAGTTCTTTATGTGGTGGTGATCCCCAGCCATAAAATTATTTTTGTCGCTACTTCATCACTGTCATTTGCTACTGTTATGAATCTTTATGTAAATATCTGTGTTTTCTGATGGTCTTAGGAGACCCTGCTAGCTGTTCGCGACCCACAGGTTGAGAACCACTGTTCCAGAAGGATGTGGCGTCTACAAGAAACCTGCTGATGCCAGTCCGGATGCCAACTTGGGCAGAGCCCCCCTGACCAGCACTGCACCCTGAGGACCGGGAGCCTCGGGGACTGGCCGGCGAAGGGGACCCCCTGGGGACGCCCGCACCCTCACACTGTCTGGGTGAGCGAGAGAACAGGAAGCGCAGCGCAGGGGCCGGACAGAGACTCTGTGGCTCCAGGCTCGGAGCCCAGGCCGACCAGAGGGCACCGAGTGGGCACAGCCAGTCCCGGGAGCCATGTGGGCGGCCCTGCCCGTTAGGACATGGCCAGAGTGGCGGCAGGGAGGGCGACAGGGTTACTCACGAGGGCTCCAGCACCTTGGGCTGCAGGTACAGCATCCTGCAAAACAGCGCAGCGGCGTGAGTGTCGGAGACCCCGTGGAAGCCACCGAGTGGCTGCTGACTGGGCCGGGCTGTGCCCTCTCCCGGGACACGGGCCCAGGCTCCCCCTGCACCGACCTCGGTGTGTGTGTGTATGCGGGGGCGGGGGGAGGTGCTCAGCCTCTGCATGCCGCTCCCCCTGGTGAACTGGGCTCTAGAATGAAAGACCTCAGGCCTTGCCCCACTCTGACCCCAAGTGGTGGCTCCCAGGGTCCCCCCGGCTCCCGGTGGGGGGAGGGCCTGGAAGTGGCCTCTGGAGGTAGGGGTGGTGCTCAAGGCAGGAGCTGGCCCAGAGGAAGGGCCGTCGGACACGCCCGTGACCCTGCTGGGCCTCGGGCTGGGCGCCAGGAACACCCCACCCGAGGTGGCCGTCCCGGGACCAGCTCCCACAGCCGGGGCTGCGTGTGCACAGCGGCCAGTCCCAGCCGAAGCCGTGGTGGCCTGGAGCATGGGCCCGCCTCCCCCCACCACACACACACACACACACACACACACACACACACTCATGCACGCACACACACTGGCCTGGGGCCCTGGCAGACACTGTACCTGGGCAGTTTCACCACTTGCATCCCGGGCGGTTCTCTAGCGGCCTCGCTGCCGAGGAGAACAGAGGGTGTCACCGGGAGAACTCTGCTCCCTGCAGGGCTCAGAGCTGGGGTCCCGTGGAGGGGGCGGGGCGGCCTGGCACGTGGCCGTGGACCCCATCATTAAAAGGGCCTCTCCCTGTGGCAGCGGGCTGGGCGCTGGCCCGTGTCCCTGCACAGCGCAGAGGTGGGCACCTCGGGGCAGAGGGAGGCTCCCCTCTGCAGAGCCGCTGGGCCCCGCATTCCGCTGCTGACTGAGGCTGCTGAGCAGGTGCTGGTGGCGGCGGTGCCTGCACTCTGCCCCTCCCGGCGAGAGGGGGGCCCCCCCCCCCCCCCCCCCCCGGTCCCGTTTCTGAGAGATCAAATGCGGACGAGCTGATGCTGTGGGACGCCCCAAGCCGGGTCACCAGGGGGTGAGCAGCCTGTCTCTCTTGGGGACCTGACCTTGCAGCTCCCACCCTGGCTGAGACGGAGCAGCTGGCCGAGGCCAAGGGCGGGCAGACGGTAAGCAGAGGCCCCGGCCGAGGCGGCAGGCCGGCAGGCCCTTCCCGGGGCGCACAGGGCCCCCCGCAGGCAGGAGGTCAGAGGGAAGTCGAAGCTAAAGCCAGCCCTGCCCAGGTGACCCTTCAAGGTCAGGCGCAGCAGGAGGGACAGATGGGAGGCCCTGATCCCCCCCCCCCAGTGTGTCACCGGGCGGGCGGGGCGTCAGCACATGGGGCCGGGGGGCTGGCAGGGAGGGGCCCGCCTTCACTCACTCCCTCACTCACTCACCCTTCTCCTTCGGTGGCCGGCCGCGGGTTTCTCTGGCTCAGGAACCCCATGCTGTGGAAGAGCCCCCCAAAGGCCTGTGTGGAGGAGCCGGTCCAGGAACGGGTGGTCCACCTTTGCCCACGGAAAGCAGCAGGAGATGAGCCCAGGTCATGACCCCGAGCTCCCCCGAGCAGCTGCCCTCGGGCAGGGCGGTGGCCAGTCTCCCCTAAGCTCAGGTGACTGGTCCCGAGGAGGCGCGGCCCCAGAGCGGCGGGAGTGGTCCTGGCAGGGTCCCCCGCCCGGGGAGCGGCCCGTGACCTCACCCCCCACCGGTTCCAGGACCTTGTGCACCTGGGAGCGGCTGACAGCGGGGCCGCCACCCAGCAGAGGGGTCCTGGCCTCGCCCCGCTCCCCACTGGTGACGTGGGGGGAGCCCAGCTCACCCACCGGTGCGGCCCCCGGAGGAGGGGGCATGAAGCCGGGCCGTGGGGCGGCTGTCAGCAGCCCCCCCACCACAGCGGGGACCCCGGGGCGGCAGGATGGGGTGGGGACAGCTCAGGGCGCCCCACGGGGACCCCACGGGCTCCTGCTGCGGCTCCTCCCCACCCGGCAGACCCCGGCTTCTTACCCGAACAAGACCAGGAGCAGCGTGAGCAGGAGGAAGGCCAGAGGTCGCAGCGCGCAGCACCTGGGTTTTCCTGGGAGACAGGGGGGGAGCCAGGTCTCTGACTGCCGTGGGCCCCGCCTCGACCGCGCTTTCCCGCTCCTCCCGTGGTCCCCACCCCGGGGGTCCTCCCCTAGGGCTGCGCAGCCTCCGGGGATGGGAGGGGTCTGCCCGGCCTTCACCTGCTGCCGCCGTTCCGAGGGCTCCCTCCCCCGTTCGGGCCTGTCCCTCTCTGTCGGCATTGAGGTTCGGGGGCATCGGCGGACACGCGTCTCCCACGGTCCCGGGGGACGGAGCCGTCCCAGGCTCCCCGCTCCGCCAGCACCGCCGGCGTGCGGTCCCGGGTCGCCTGGCGCCCCCTCAGCCCCGGGCCCCGGGGACACCCAGCGGCATCTCCTGCGGCCGAGGCTGCCTTAGAACCGCGTCCTGCGCGTCCTGGCCCGGCGGTGTCCCTCGCCATGTGCTCGTGGAGTCTCTTCCTGCCTTACGTTGGGTTGTTCCCGGTTTATGGCCCAAAGTTCCAGTTCCGGAGCGACTGGGAACGCGAGTCCCGGGACGATGTGCCAACTTCCGAGGTGGCTCTCGGTGTGCGGCTTCCCTCTTCGCTTTGTTCGTTTTGCGTGTTGAGGCGAAGGTTTTCATTTTGACGAAGGCTAATTTATTTTTTAATTGTGGCTTGAGCTTTTTTTTTCCCCCTATCTCAGCTAGTGAGCTTTTGTATATTCCAATGTCATGGATATTTTCTCCTGAAATTGTGTAACTTTAAAATATATATATATATATATGATTTTTTACAGAGAGGAAAGGAGAGGGTTAGAGAGCCAGAAACATCGATGAGAGAGAGAGACATCGATCAGCCGCCTCCTGCACACCCCCTACTGGGGATGTGCCCACAACCAAGATACATGCCCTTAACCAGAATCGAACCTGGGACTTTCAGTCCACAGACTGACACTCTCTCCACTGAGCCAAACCGGTTTTGGCTTAAAAAAAATGTATTTTTTAAAATTGATTTCAGAGAGGAAGGGAAAGGGGATAGAGATAGAAACATCAATAATGAGAGAGAGCTGAAACCGGTTTGGCTCAGTGTATAGAGCATTGGCCTGGGGACTGAGGGGTCCCAGGTTTGATTCCAGTCAAGGGCATGTATCCTGGTTGCGGGCACATCCCCAGTGTGGGGCATGCAGGAGGCAACTGATTGATGTCTCTCTCTCATCGATGTTTCTGGCTCTCTATCCCTCTCCCTCCCTGTGAAAAATCAATTAAAAAAATATATTAAAAAAAAAATGAGAACCATGGATCGGCTGCCTCCTGCACAGCCCTCACTGGGGATCGAGACCAAAACCCAGGCATGCGCCCTGACCAGAATCAAACCTGGGACCCTTCAGTCCCCAGGCTGATGCTCTATCCACTGAGCCACACTGCCTAGGGCATGAAATTTTGAAAGTTTTTAAATATTTTTCTTGATTTCAGAGAGGAAGAGGAGAGAGAGAGAAACATCAATGATGAGAGAATCATTGATCGGCTGCCTCCTGCACGCTCCCTACTGGGGATGATTGAACCCTCAACCTGGGCCTGTGCCCTGACTAGAATCGAACCATGATCTCCTGGGTCATAGGTGATGTTCAACTACTGAGCCACGCCGGCCAGGCAGAAATTTTGTAATTTTTTGTATAGGGTGTAAAGGATTGAGGTTCTTGTTTTTTATTTTTCTTATTCTAGACAGACCTCCAGTAATTTCAGTTATTTGAGTTGAAAATGGTTTCCTTTCCTCATTTTATTTTTAGCGCTCTGTTGAAAATCTGTGTGTGTGTATGTCTCCCAAAATGTACATACACTAACAGCTGATAGCGCAACTTTAAAAGTGAAATGATTTTAACAACCTTTATCACTACTCAAAAGGTGTGTACATACTTTGGGAAGATAATCTGGAGCCTGGACTCCGTCCCATCGATCTGCAGGTCTATTCTGTACGGACCGCCGGAGCTCTGGAGTACATCTCGAAATAAGGAAGCGCAAACCCTAAGCATTCTTTTTCCTTTTTCCAGTTAGTTCTGGCTGTGCTGGGACTTTTGCATTTCTGTGTAAATGATGGAATCAGCTTGTCAGTTGTTATACAAATGCCTCCCGGAGTCTTGGTTGGGATTATGTAATCCCACGGATCAACTGGAGAAGGGACAGTTTAACCACCCTCCATCTTCCAACCCACGAACACAGTCTTTTTCTCTCTGGCAATGCTCCGTGGTTTTCATTGTATGGACATTGCTCTCAACTTGACAAATTCATCCCTAAGTGCTTCATGCTTTCTGATGCAGTTGTAAATACTGTTTTTTATTTTATTTTTAAAATATTTTTTATGACTTTTTTCAGAGAGGAAGGGAGAGGGATAGAGATATAGAAACATTGATGAGAGAGAGACAATGATCAGCTACCTTCTGCACACCCCCTACTGGGGATGTGCCCACCACCAAGGTACATGCCCTTGACCGGAATCGAACCTGGGACCTTTCAGTCCACAGGGCCAGCACTCTATCCACTGAGCCAAACCCGTTTCGGCTAAATACTGTTTTTAAATAGTGTCTGATTGGCTGTAGCAAGTATATAGAAATATGATTGGCTTACACAGTGAGTTTGTGTCCTGTGACCTTGGTGAGGCTGAGTTAGTTGGGCTTTATCACAAATGTATGTGACAAGAACAGCACCAAGTGAAGAGCGTGAATTGAAGGGACAGTGAGCAGAGAAATGTCACCAGACAACTCAAACACACAGAAAGAATTTAAGAGTAGCCCTAGCCCAGTGGTCGGCAAACGGCGGCTCTCGAGCCACATGCGGCTCTGTTGACTAATGAGTTTGCCGACCACTGGCCTAGACTCTCGATTCCAGTAATTACAGGGTTTTGTTGTTCCTTGTGATTAAGCCGCGATCCCAGTGGTCGGCAAACTCACCAAGTCAACAAAGCGGCAAACCGCAGCTCTAGCCGGTTTGGCTCAATGGATAAAGCATCGGACCTCGAGTCCGGTCAAGGGCAGGTACCTCAGTTGCAAGCTCCATCCCTGGCCCCTCTCACCTTGATGCTCTTCTCTCTCGGCCTCTCCCCACTCCCTTCCACGAGCTTTACAAAGTCAATGGGCAAATATCCTTAGCTGAGGATTACCCAGCCAAATAAACAAAAGAAACAAAGAGTAAAGCAAACGGCGAGAATACAGTTTAAAATAAAAGACTGGAAAAACACATTTCTCCTTCCCTGCCCTAGTTAATGTAAAAGAAAGAAGACTGTTCAAAGTAATGCTTATGAGACAGTATTTCTTAGTTCATAACATACATGAATTAACATACATGACAAGAGAGGAGGGGAGAAATGGAGCTAATTGGAGCAAAGTTTCTTTTTTTCTTTTTTAAAATATGTTTTATTGATTTTTTTTTCTTTCTTTTTTTTTTTACAGAGAGGAAGGGAAAGAGATAGAGTTAGAAACATCGATGAGACATCGATCAGCCGCCTCCTGCACGCCCCCTACTGGGGATGTGCCTGCAACCAAGGTACATGACCTTGACCGGAATCGAACCTGGGACCCTTCAGTCCGCAGATTGACGCTCTATCCACTGAGGCACACCGGTTTCGGCCGTTGTAAACGTCTTGACCACGCCCTTCCTTTGCCTCTCGGAATCTGGTTATCAAATAAAAGACTCGGCTTGCAGGCCATAGCGCTGTCTCTCCACCAGAGAGCAGCGTCCCACCAGCCCCAGCTTTATTCTCTTGTCTGTCTTTTCTCCATCCTTCACCGCCTGCCCCCACTCAGGTTCACCCAGGGCTGTGCCAGCTTGGCACATGGCATGCACAAGCCCAGAGGGCACAGCACACTCCACACCTAGGAGGTATGGCCCACCTGTGGCTCCTGGGCTGTCCCTGGGTGGCATGTTCCCGTACAAAACAACGCCAAGTCAAGTCACACACGAGAGAGAAAAGGATGCAAATCAGAGGCACGGGAAACACGAGATGGCCGAAACCAGTTTGGCCCAGTGGATAGAGCATCGTCGGCCTGCAGTCTGGGTTCGATTCTGGTCAAGGGCATGTACCTTGGTTGTGGGCACATCCCCAGTAGGGGGCATGCAGGAGGCAGCTGATCAAAGTCTCTCTCTCTCATCGATGTTTCTGACTCTCTATCCCTCTCCCTTCCTCTTAGTAAAAAAAAATCAATAAGAAAAAAAAAGGAAATGAGATTTATGAGGCTGGTGCTGGTATAACACACCCCGGCTGAGGGCTGGCCCGTTGGGCGCAGGCCAGACACGGGGCGGGGGGAGAGAGGCGGGAAGGCCTGGCGGGTGGGCAGGATCAAGGGCAAGGGCCGCGGAAAGTAACAGCGGCAGGAAACTACCTGCTGTTGGAGGATCCAGGGGCCACAGGGGACGCAGAGGCCACCGCCAGGGAGACCCAAAGCGGGAGCAGGAGGCCCGGGGTGCTCTGAGTAGGGTGGGTAAAAAGGTGGCGTGGCGTTTGATGGTGGGACGTGAGCACAGGGAGGGAGGGGGGTGGGGGCTGGGGGGGGAAGGGATGTGTAAGGCTGGACAATCTTGGCAGGCTCGCCAAAGCACAGGGCAAAACACACAACATTGGGTCCCTAGACGACCGTTGGCCAACTAAGTGGACAGAGCAAGCCCTGACCGGTGTGGCCCAGTGGATGGGGCGT
>PVJN01057131.1:0-12570 GCA_004026805.1 Lasiurus borealis
ACAACATTCTATTTTCAACTTTAGATCCAAGTTTGCTATTTAAGGTAACAAGAAAAATCCTACTCATATCCTACTCATATCCAAGTGCATATGCACTCATATGCAAATATACATGATTAAAATGGTGTTATTTAAACATATACTTCAAAGGTGAGCCACTGCAGAAGGTGATTTGTTGAGAACTATGTTGAATCTACAGTCAATGTTTGTCTATTTTACAATTAAGCTTATTGGGGTGACATTGGTTAATAGCATTACGTATGTTTCAAATATACAATTCTATAATACATATCTCACACACACTTAATCACACACTATCACCACTCAGATAACTAGTATCCAGAAATATGGTAGAAGACATATCTATCCCTTGAGAGATACGTATATTATGGTTCTGAGAATCAAAACTACATGTGAAAAGGTTTGCAAACTGCTGAGTTCTTAGTGCAACATAGTGAATAAAACATACTCACTAATTATCAGAATTACTTTTAAAATATATTTTTATTAATTTCAGAGAGGAAAGGAGAGGGAGAGAGAGATAGAAACATCAACAATGAGAGAGAATAATTGATCAGCTGCCTTCTGCACAACCTCACTGGATATTGAGCCCACAACCCAGGCACATGCTCTGACTGGGAATCAAACCATGATCTCCTGTTTCATAGGTTGACACTCAACACTGAGCCATGCAGGTTGGGCATGATCAGAATTTTAAAGGGGTTCTGCTGGTAGGCAGATAGCAAGAATCAAAGCTACAAGGAATACAATCAAATGTGTATTTAAGAACTACTTCTAGTGATTTTTTTTTTCACTTTCTACATCGTAAAGCATTTTTTACTAAAACTGGTTCCTTATTGGGATTCTTTATAATTGTTTTTTATTGTGATTGGCCACTTTCCCTATTTGTCCTTTCTTCAGCTTTCCTTGTTTTGTCTGGCCTCGATTCTCATGTGAATGAAACATTTTTATAAGTTGCTTAGAGACTTTGTGTAGAAAATATAGTTACAAAATACTAAAACAGAAATTGCTAGTCCTTTCCTGACTCCACATAGGCTTATGGTACGCTCATCCTGAGTAAGCAAGAAAGGAAACCTTTTTTCATTTTGTTTACTTTGAATTCATGATTCCTGATAATAGTGCTTCCTAGAAATAATGGACACTCCCCCACAAGTAACCATTGTTTAACATGACATATTTGAACTGGCAATCACGCATGCCAACTACTTCTTTCCTATTATATGTATCTCTAGAAAGGTCTGATGGTGTATCTAAAATAATTAGATTTCATTCAGTAATCAAACTCAATCAAATGAATTCTGTATGCACTACTTTTATTCCCACAATGAGAACTGTGTGACATATCCTCGGTAAATTTGCATATTTTTCCATAAACCTAAAACCAATCAATTTTCAAGAGTTACGATAATATAAAGAATCTGAGGCAATTACATATCTTTTAAACAGGGATTCTAACTGCATTTCACTGCTGGTATTCATGTAGTAAAGTAGTCAAAACTTCTTTAACCCTTTTCATGACATCTCAATTAAGGTGTAATGATTGAGGCTCAGGACATTTCTTAGAATTAATGGCTGGTTGGCAAAGTGGATAGCCTGAGATGAAGACAAGAGCCATTAATTCCCCCTGGTCATTAATCCCCCAGGAAATGCCTTAGGTCTGGTTTGATATTAGAATTGCAGGCTGCAAATATACTGTTGTATTTCCTGACTGGTATTAAAATAATTTATCAAGATGTTATATTTTTAATTTCTGCTTTGTGCAACCAGTATTTCCAAATTTTGACTCCTGGATTTCCATCCTACACTGTTGACTGCAATAACATAACACAAATGGTTTTATTGGTCATAGCACACATTTTCTTTGAAATGGTCAAAACATACTTAAGTTATTGTTGATACAGTTATCCCAAATGGCCATTTTTAGTGTGATGTTATTTACTAGTGAAAAATCTGCTTAAATGAGAGGTATTTTATTTAAGTGTATGGATGATGTGTTCTAGTTTGCACTAAGTAAGTTTATAAAAGATATTGAATCCTACCCCTATTTTTTTCTAGGGTCAAAAGCATAGAAATCTGCCCTCAATTTCCAATGGAATAGCCACACTTTAGGCTTTTGTTCGAAAATAATCAAAACTTGGTCAAAGAAATATCTATCTAATTGTCTAACATCTGTAGGTTTAGCCATTCTTCTAGGAGCTCAACTGTATCTTTAAATAATGAGCCATTAATGTTTGAAATCAAATTGCTTTCACTTAACAGTACTTTGGGATTATATCTGTGTTAAATTTAAGAAAGTTTCTTTTTTAGGATATCTCATAGAACTTGCTGTTTTTACTACAAGCATGTTGTTAGATATTGCGTATCACATCACAGTGACCTCCTCATCAGGATCAAGAGATAGATCTATTTGAGACTTTATATCAGAAATAATTGGGATTAAACTACAAAAACCGTGTATTTTTCCCTGGTGGAAACTATGGAACTTGCCACTTATTTTATTTCTCTTTTTTGGCTGCAAGAAGGCATAAAGTCAAATGTGCAAGCCAGCTCAGACAAAATTCCTAGAGTCAAATTTTTTAGTATCATTTTTACCTCTGACTGTTTTCCTCTCTCTTACCCGAAATTATTTTTCTCCGTTATTCACCATCAAATTCAGAATGTGCATCTTTGTCAACTCCTGCTAATTCTGTTTGGAATAAGATGGAATATAATTAACTAGTTAATTAATTAACTGTTAGGTGCATTGAGCAACATGCTTTCCCTCTTCCCCAGTCCAATGCTCTCTTCTATTCATTCTTCACATCTAGTCGTGCCTTCCCTTAATGTGGCTTCAGTTTGCTCACCTGCTTTGGGATACCTGTCAGGACAAATCCGAGGGGAACCACCAGTCCCACTCGGAGCTGGAAGTCCCAGGACTCTCCCAATTCAGTCTCCAAGTCAATTATATAAGTATTTTTCTTCTCTATATAATATTGCAGTTAACCTCTGAAATGTAGTTTTTGTAACAAATTGTTGTTTTTATTTTTTTAAAGTAAATCTCTATTAACTAAAGATTTCTAGTTCAGGAGACCTACTTTAGATTGTAAATTTCCAAGGACTGCAGTATACCTGATAATATACAAAATGTTAAGCTGCTTACATTTTACTATTATTAAAGAATGGATGGAAAGTGACTCCTGATGGGGGAAAGAGTAGTAAAAACAACTTGGATAAGAGATTTCTAGGATGCCCTCCTCTTCCTTCACCCTCCCCTCCCAACACAATAACCCCTTCCAGGGCAATATGCAGAATCAGGCTTGGCAAAGCGGCATCACTATTCAAGGGATAAAAAGGAATATCTTTCTATCTGGCTATTTATCATTCTCTGTCTATGATGGCCATCATGAAATGCTTGAGTCAAATGAATGGCAATGCAGGAACTACATCCTGCGCTTATTGATCTGAGCTGTGAAATGACAACACAAGGTCTGTCTTCTGTCCTCAGATCAATGCCGCATGTGTGTGTTCCTGAAGCACATGGTATATGCTGTGTCTGTCTGGCAGAAACATTTGTGCTTAAAATACAGCCTGACAGTTCCCTGCCATCTTGCAAAACAGTGTGGCTTATTTAGAACAAATCTGTTATGACTGACCACAGAAAGATGCATGTGTGTTTCTGAGCCTCTCCCTATGAATAGGCAAAGGGACCATCTGGGCACGTGGCATTTACACATCTTTGAGCAAAGTTAGCATTCTGCATCCGAGTGAAATGCATCCCTCAGGGACTCTGTGGGTTTAGGATGCTTCCTGTAAAGTGAAGGAGGAAAACAAATGAACTTCAGTAAAACAGAAGTCTCTCTTTTTTTCATCTGTCATGGCCACAGTTTGATAGTATCTGTATTTCATTTTCACTTTGTAATATCACAAGAGAGAGAAATGGCAGGAAGCAAGTTGCTTCCACATGGTTGTGAAAGGGAGTTGTTATATTTGGTTGTTCTCTGTGGCACATCTCTGTGAAATTTAAAAAAAAAAAAGGAAAGAAAGAAATCTCGCTACCATCTTGATGGTGGAGAAACAAAAAATAATGTCTGTAACTTTTTCTAAGAAAAATTATTGCTAAAATAATAGAGTAATCATAATAACATCCCCCTTTGTCTATCTTTATTAAAAATCAGAATGATTCACTTATAATTTAGACAATTATTTATACGTACTGATGTACTTATCTTAGAATATGTATTTCATTGGATAATGCAGAATACTCAAAAAACAATTTTTTATATAATTGAAAGTTACTAAACTCCAAAAACTTTTTAATATTAAGGAACTCAATGCACTTTGCTTGATCATGGAGCAACATGACTTTAAAAAAAAATTCACCTGAATTTATGTAGCCAAACAAATTATTAACCATTATTGGAAATTATCTTTTTTTTTTCACTCAGAGCATTTTTGTTTCCTCTTTGTAAAGTTACTTTCACAACATATGGTCCATTATTTTCACTATCCTTGATGAAAACATATCTTTCATCCTGTAATAATAAGTTGATTTAGAAAAGACTCAAACTTAGGCAAGTATTACTAATTAAAAAGGTGGTCAATTGGGAACTAACCTTTTGGGTTGAAGGAGGTGTATGACTATGAAACAGAGGCTGATCTCAAATACTCTTTCAACTGTAAAATGTGCCTTGATATTCCCTCTCTAAGATTATCTTTTGCAACTTGTACATTCAGAGGGCAACTCAAAAGAGGAGTGTCAAAATGTTTTATAGCAATGACAATCTTGTTAAATTTCATGAAGAGCCTCATGAGGGTGCCATTTTGAAAGATAATCACATGTCACACATGATTATAGAGAAATATTGTCACTCTCATCACTTTCTAGACACATATTTACCTAAGCTTCAGTCATTTTCCTTTTATCAAGTGAAATACCAAATGGGCTAAATTGTAGCCAAATCATACATCCTTTAATTCAAAACAACATCGCTCCCCCTTACTCATCTTCCTTTTTATTTTGGTAGTCCCTGCCATGATAAAACTCAGGCTTTGGCAACTTGGGGGAGGGAGCTACAGATATTAAACAATTAAAGGCTTTGTGAACCAAAAGGCAAAATTGAGGATATAATGCAAGTACTTATATGACAAGAGAAAAACGCAGGCCTGGCCTGCCCCGTTTGCCTGTGGGATATTCTAGGTAATGAAGAAGCTTTGTGATGAGTTTCTGTCTACAGAAAACTTTCCTAGGATGATGATGAGGTAAACCAAGGGGAGGCATCCTAGTGGGCAATAGGGTAGGTGGCTACCATGGTCAGTTTCACTGTCTGTTCAAGGACATTCAGATAGCCATCTCAACTTTGGAAGCAGCCCAGAGGTAAGGCCACCCCTAGACTGAGATTCTGACATTTGGTGCCCTCAGTTGCCAACAGCAGAGTTTCCAATGTATGGGTGACAACTGACATGGATCCTGGAGAGTGGCAAGGTGTGACTGGGAAGGCAGGTGGAGAAGGAATGGGATGGACTTCCCTTCTCCCCATACCTTCCATCTGCCCCTTGGTCTCCATGGCTCTTAGTATTGGCTCACTGGAGTAGTGTCCCCAGGACAGTACACAAACCATTTGGCCCATTCATGATTTAGACTTTAGATGATCACTTGTCTACAATCCTTATTTCTAAATCCCAAGAAGGAGCCTTCTCTCCAGGAAACAGCCTTTTCTGTGGCAGATAAACAATAGGCATAAAAAGATCTTGCACCCTCAGGTACTTATTTGGGGACTTAGTTGCTATTTTATCTAATAACTTATTTATACGTCTATCTCAAATCATTTTTAGCAATTCCTCGTATTCTTCGTCAGTTCAGCAGAAAAAATTAAGAAGTCCCAATTTTCTCTATGAGTAATGAATTCTAGGGAAATTTTCAAGTGGTTCTGCACTCCTTTCCTAGAGGCTAAAGAGTAATACAGTATAGGGCAGGGGTCAGTGCACCTGAGACTGTGGGGCAGACCTGGCCACCTCGCTCCATTTTAATGGCCTACAACTAAGAATGATTTTTACATTTTTAAATGGTTGGAAAGAAATTCAAAGAAAAATACTATTTTGTGACACATGAAAATTTATGAAATTCAAATTGTAGTGTCCATAAATAAAGTTTTATTGGAACACAGCCATGCTTATCATTTGCATATTATCTATGGCTGCTTTTCACTAAACGGCAGAGTTGAGTAGTTGCGACAGAGACCGTATGGCCTGCAAAGCCTAAAATATTTACTATCTGGCCCTATACAGAAAAAAAAAAATTCTGTTTGAAAGTATGTCTCCAAAATCAGACTGTCTGTGTTCAATCCCTCCTCACCATTTTTAGTACTGCATCCTCTTGTACAATTTACTTAACCTCTTCTCGCTTCTAATCTTTCATATATGAAAAAGGGATATAATAGCACAATTTCATAGAGTGGTGTGGAGAATAAATGTATTCATCTACGTAAGAGACTGGCTCATAGTAAGCATTCAATAATATTAGCTACTTTTATTGTGTTTTTCTGAAATTGTATTTTATTTGTATAAATATGGATAATAGTGAAATGAATATGGTCTTTCAAAATATAAGAAACAGTCAGATGGCAAAAGATTTTGCATTTTTTGCATGGAATGTGTTGCTGTTTTCTACACAAATAAGAAATGCTTATTTAGAGCTATACATTTTGTCAAGGGACATGGAAGACACCTGTAAGTTTACTTAGGGAATAAAGTTTAAATACATAAAACAGAAGTATCTTAAAAAAATTACACTCTCTGCCAAAATAATTGACAATCACACAGTTATTTCTATTTTAATAGCAATTGTGAATGCTCAATTATATTAAACTAGAGATACAGTGCACAAAATTCTGGGGAGTCCCTCAGCCCACTCTTGCACTCTCTGGCAATCCAGAAGCCCACAGAGGATTTCCAACTAACAGATTAGGCCCGCTCCCCATGGAACCATCAGTCACACATCCATAGTGCTGCTGTGGAGGTGGGAGAGGCTCCCGCCACCACTGCTGTGCTCGCCAGCCATGAGCCTGGCTTCTGGCTGAGCAGCACTTCTCCTGTGGGAGCACATTGACATCAGGGGACAGCTCCTACGGTAAGCATTGGCTCCTCAGTGGTCAGTGTGATTCATATGACCAGTCATTCTGCCTTCAGTCAATTTGCATATTAGCCTTTTATTATATAAGAAGGTTCTACTGAGCCTAATAATAATAAAAAATAACATACAGAAATCAATTGCATTTTATACACTAACTACAAACTATCTGAAAGACAAATTAAGAAAGCAATCTTATTTACAATGGCATTGAAATATTCAAAAACTTTAAAAATAGCTTTAACTGAGGAGTTGAAAGACCTGTACACTATAAAACTTTGATGAAAGAGAATAAAGGTGACACATTGATAAATGGAAAAATATCACGTATTTTTAATTGGAATAACTTATATTATGAAAATGTGCATACTACTAGAAGCTATCTACAGATTCAATGCAATCCCCATCAAAATTACAATGGAATTGCCAAAACTGGTTTGGCTCAGTGGATAGAGTGTCAGCCTGTGGACTGAAAGGTCCCAGATTCAATCCCAGTCAAGGGCATGTACTTTGGTTGCAGGCATATCCCCAATAGGGGGTGTGCAAGAGGCAGCTGATCAAGGTTTATCTCTCATTGATGTTTCTAGCTCTCTGTCCTTCTCCCTTCCCTTCCTCTCTGTAAAAAACAAAATTACAATGGTATTTTTCACAGACATAGAAAAAAACCTGTCCTAACATATGTATGGGACTACAAAAGACTCCAAATATCCAATTCAGTTCTGAGATAGAAGAGCAAAACTGGAGGCATCACATTTACCTAGTTCAAGCTATGTTACAAAGCTGTAATAGATTGGTACTGATATGAAAATAGACACATAGGTCAGTGGACCCAATGCATTTACAATCCACTGATATTCAACAAGGGAACCAAAAATGCATAATGGAGAAAGAATAGTCTCTTCAATAAATGTTGTTGGGCAATATTTTCAAACCATATATTTGATAAGTGGTTAATATCCAAAACATACAAAGAACTCATATAACTATTAGCAAAGGAGCAAATAATTCAATTTAAAAATAGACAAATGACTTCAATAGACATTTTTCCAAAGCAGACACACAATAGGCATATGAAAAGGTGCTCAACATCACTAATCAAGGAAATGCAAATCAAAACCATAGTAAGATATCTCACACCTGTTAAAATCACTATAATCAAAAAGTCGAGAGATAAAGGTGGAGAAAAGGGTATCCTTGTTCACTATTTATGGGAATGTGAATTGTTTCAGCACCATGAAAAACGGTATGATAGTTTTTTCAAAAAATTAAAAGTTGAATTACCATATGACCTAGTAATTCCACTCATGGGCATATACCTAATAAAACTGAAATCAGTATTGTACCTATGTAGCATGTCCATATATAACCAAAATAAGGAAGCAATCTAAATGTCATGTAAATGAAAGAAGAAAATATTATTCAGTTATAAAAGAGGAAGGAATCCTTCATTTTGCAACAACTTGGATGAAACTGGAGGACATTATGCTAAGTGAAATGTCAGACAGAGAAAGACAAAGGAAAAGCTGATTTCATAGACAGAATAGAATGGTGGATATCGGGGTTTGGGAGAGAATGGTAACATAAGTCAAAACACACAACTTTTCAGTTATAAGAAAGGTTAGTTCTGAGGATCTAATGTATAGCATCTTGATTACTATTATAGTTAATAATATGGTATTATATAGATGAAAGTTACTGAGAATATATATATATATATATATATATATATATATATATATATATATATAATTTCAGAGAGGAAGGGAGGGAAAGAGAAATAGAAATATCAATAATGAGAGAGAATCATTGATTGGCTGTCTCCTGCACTACCCCCAATGTGTGTTGAGCCTACAATCTGTGCATGTATGTGCCCTGAAAATTGAACCTTCTGGTTCATAGATCAAAACTCAACTAGTGAACAACACTGGCTGGGCCTGAGAGTATAATTATTTTAATCTTGGTAGTCATTTCCCAATCTATCTATCTATGGATCAATAACTTATTGACTTATCAATAGATACATCATCAAGTTATAAACTTTAAATATATACAATTATATATGTTAATTATTTATTAACACTTTTAAAATATTTCTTGCTGAAACTGGTTTGGCTTAGTGGATAGAGCGTCAGTCTGTGGACTGAAGGGTCCTGGGTTCGATTCTGGTTAAGGGCTTGTGCCTTGTTTGTGGGCACATCCCTGATAGAGGGCGTGCAAGAGGCAGCTGATAGATGTCTCTCTCATCGATGTTTCTAACTCTCTACCCCTCTCCCTTCCTCTCTGTAAAAAATCAATAAAATATATTTTTTTAAAAATAAAAATATTTCTTTATCATAAAATTAGAAAACATAAAATTTTTCCTACTATTTTAACATAGCAACTTAGTGTACTAAATTATATTTTTTCCTTTATCAACATACTTGCCTTGTATAGTCTAATATTCATTAGTTCTACCATGGGGTAAAATAATAGCTGAATAATGAATTGTATCTGAGGGCTCCCAGACTGAGAGAGGGCAGGCCGGGCTGAGGGACCTCCCCTCCAGTGCATGAATTTTAATGCACTAGACTTCTAGTCCTATCTAATAGAAGAGTAATATGCAAATTGACAATGCCTCTGCTATACTTATAAGCCATGCTCACCAGCCACACCCACCATCCAATCAGAGTAAGTATGCATATTAACCCAACCAAGATGGCTACAGCCACAGAGAGCAGGAGAGAGGCTTGGGTTGCCCCTGGCAATAGAGGAACCCAAACTTTCCACACACTTGGCTGGCAGGCCTCCACTTAAAGCAATGAAGTTTCAATGGCTCTGCAAGCAGAAGGCTTGGCTCTGCTCCAGGCTACTAAGTTTCAATTGTAGAGGATAAATAAATCCCAGATACCAGGGCCTCCACTTGGGTCACTGGGGGGCATGGCTGGCCTGAAAACTACCACAGGCCCCTAGCCCAGGCTACTCCACACCCCAAGGGAAAACCCACCCTGATCAAGGTCACCCTTCAGGGCAAACCAGCTGGCCCCCACCCCTGCACAAGCCTCTATCCTATCTAATAAAAGAGTAATATGCAGATTGACCATCACTCCAATACACAAGATGACTGCCCCCATTTGGTCAAAAGATCCTGCCCCCAAGATGGCCAGCAGGGGAGGGCAGTTGGCAGGGACCTGGCAGGGGAGTGGTTAGGGGTTAATCAGGCTGGCAGGCAAAAGTGGTTAGGGGCAATCAGGAAGGCAGGCGGGTGAGCAGTTGGGAGTCAGCAGTCCTGGATTGTGAGAGGGATGTCTGACTGCCCGTTTAGGCCCGATCCAGGTAGAAGGCACAGGTAGGATTTGGCCTAAATGGGCAGTTGGACATCCCTAAAGGGGTCCTATATTTGAGAGGGAGCAGGCTGCACTGATGGACACCCCCCACCCTGTACACAAATGTTGTCCACCAGGCCTCTAGTGTGTGTGTGTGTGTGTGTGTGTGTGTGTGTGTGTGTGTGTGTATGCCTAATATGCTAACTGTCCCTCTGACCATTTGTCTGTTTGACCAGTCACTACGATGCACACTGACCACCAGGGGGCAGATGCTTTGACTGATAGGTTAGCTTGCTGCTGGGGTCTGGCCAATCAGGACTGGGTGATACAATCCAGATATGCCTGGAGCCCTTCCATGGTACCTCCCCAGCACTAATTGTGCACCAGCAGGGTCCCTCAGCCTGGCCTGCACCCTCTCACAATCCAGGACCCCTTAGGAGAGCCAGTTTCAGCCCTATCTCCACAGGCCAGGCCGAGGGACCCCACCAGTGTATGAATCCGTGCACTAGGCCTCTGATAATAATCTACATAATAAAAGCCTAAGCAACCATTATGGCAGAATTTCCAGAACAACCAGTCACTATGATGAGCACTGGTCAGCATGGGCAGACACTCAATGCAGGGGCTGTCCCCTGGTGTTCAGTGCATTCCCACAGGGGGTGCACCACTCAGAAGCCAGGCTCACGGCTGGCTAGTGCAGCAATGGTGGCAGGAGCCTCTCACATCTCCACAGCAGTGCTAAGGAGCAGTAAGCCAACCATTAAGGATACTGCCACTAAGGAGCAATGAGCCAAGTGGTAAGGGGTGAGCAGGTGGGTGGTAAGGAGCAAGGGATCCTGGATTCCTCCTGCCGGCTCAGGTCTGTTGGGCCTAAGATGGCAGGTGGACATCCCCTAAGGAGTACTGGACTGTGACAGGGCACAGGCTGGGCTGAGAGAAACCACCCCCCACTGCACAAATTTTATGCACCAGGCCTCTATATAAAGATAAAAACAAACATTGAAAAAATTACTTTAACACTATATTTTTACATAGCTAATGGAACTATAAAGATTTCTTTCCTCATGCTTTAATAAAATTTTATTTGCATATTCATAATAATTCTGACACAGCCTTTTGGCTATGCACAATTTCAAAAAGAATTTGTATTATTCTACCTGCAACATCTGAGCATTTGGAGGTCAGGGACCAGTTTTTCCATCTTTGAATTACCTACAGTTCTTATTCAGTACTTTGTATGTAGTTGATGCCAAATAAATATTTTTCTAGCTAAATTAAACAATAAAAATCATTAACACATACACATCCCTTACATTATAAATGTATATTGCCAAACTTCATACTCAGCAGTCATATATACAACTTCAGCTTATGCTTATGATTTATGTTTTCCATGTTGGTTATTGTTATTGTTATTTTACACAAACAATGAGTAAGAATTATGCCTTTAAAACCCAAAATTCTATGTCTAAGTTAGAGTTGTCAGTAGATGCACCATTGCCCACCTTACACAACATATTATTCTCCATATCGCAGCCCTGAGCTGAACTTTATCAGAATCTAATTCCAGAACAGACTGTTCCCATCTCACTCTCTTCATTTTGGTTACAAGTAATGATTTATAGAACAGACCTTAACTCAGTCATATTGATCTGCCTCTTGTGGTTATTATGATGGAGTCAAATTTTACTGCATTTTTAAGATTAAGATTCTTTGTGGCCCTATCAAGTTTCCAACTACTACTTTCAATGGCTTTGATTCAGTGTAATTTCCTTTTTTTACAGCAAGGGTCTTACATGTTTAAAAGAGAAATAGAATACCTAGGGAGTGACATTTTAAGTAAATGAAGGTCTTTATTAGAAATAAAAACAATTGTGTCAGCCCAAGCTGATACATGGGTTGCACTTCTGAATATGATCATAATTCATTTTTTTAAAATGATTTCATATTAGTGAATATCTTGGCATTTACAAGGAGGGAAGATGGTAGTTATTAATTTGCATATAAACAAAAATTAACACAAAGCTAAGCTTGTTTCACTGTATTTTATTTTAATGAACTATATTAAATTTTTAATTTGGGAAAAACATCTCTACAAATCATCTGTCTCTGAATCAGGTCCCCAAGCTGCTTGCCCTCTCT